>SJYC01126296.1:0-88369 GCA_006408675.1 Madoqua kirkii
GATGGGAAGAGTTGACTCATTGGAAAAGACTCTGATGCTGGGAGAGATTGGGGGCAGGAGGAGAAGGGAACGACAGAGGATGAGATGGCCGGATGGCATCACTGACTCAATGGACATAAGTTTGAGTGAACTCCGAGAGTTGGTAATGGACAGGGAGGCCTAGTGTGCTGCAGTTCATGGGGTCGCAAAGAGTCGGACGTGACTGAGTGACTGAACTGAGTGAGATCTCTAATCTTGTAACACTGACTTGAAACCCTGGATCTTTCCCGGTTTATTGGCTGCTTCCAGTGCCAAGATCCCTGGGTCTCTCTCCAGGAAGCTGCAAGTCTTGGCTAATTAACACAAGTGGGAAGTGCAAGAATATCCTTCATACTCACTTAGAACATGTGCCTGAGTGTCTGTTGAACTGAGATTTACCAGCTTTTACATCATCTATCGTATTCCATCAGAATTCATAGGAGGTAGTACTGGCTATCTGGAAGTTGTTCTGGGCCTCTTATTGAAACCATTTTACTTCTCCCCCTTACAACATTTATTTTAAATAAGACCTTCAATCTAATTTGTTAATAGTATTATCATTCATGTAGTCAATAATGTTGAATGCACCCCTCATCGTTATTTTTCACTAATGGTAACTCTGCTGCTGCTAAGTCACTTCAGTCATATCTGACTCTGTGACCCCATAGACGGCAGCCCACCAGGCTTCCCCGTCCCTGGGATTCTCTAGGCAAGAACATTGGAGTGGGTTGGCATTCCCTTCTCCAATGCATGAAAGTGAAAAGTGAAACTGAAGTCTCTCAGTCATATCCAACTCTTAGCGACCCCATGGACTGCAGCCTACCAGACTCCTCCATCCATGGGATTTTCCAGGCAAGAGTACTGGAGTGGGGTGCCATTGCCTTCTCCAAATGGTAGCTCAGGGCTGTACTAAAAGTAATTATGATTATTTCCTGGTGAAAGTACATGTAAGGAGTATAACTAAGCTTTGCTGCCCAGAGGGCTGCACCATATTGACAGGCATGTCATTAATACTTTGCTTTATGCTGCAGTTATTGAGAAGAGTTCCAGGTTAATGTTATGGATTTATTTAGTTGACTTTTGTGTCGCAATGTAATCTTCTTTATCTGGTCATCAGGCATCTCATTTTTAAATCACAATTTATCTCATATGACTTACAACTGTGAATGAGAGATTCATTTGGCTATTTTACATGCTAAACTTCTTAAGCTCAGGGCTGTACTAAAAGTAATTATGATTATTTCCTGGTGAAAGTACATGTAAGGAGTATAACTAAGCTTTGCTGCCCAGAGGGCTGCACCATATTGACAGGCATGTCATTAATACTTTGCTTTATGCTGCAGTTATTGAGAAGAGTTCCAGGTTAATGTTATGGATTTATTTAGTTGACTTTTGTGTCGCAATGTAATCTTCTTTATCTGGTCATCAGGCATCTCATTTTTAAATCACAATTTATCTCATATGACTTACAACTGTGAATGAGAGATTCATTTGGCTATTTTACATGCTAAACTTCTTAATGAAATGTGATAGAGAGAGATTAGTTTTTTGTACCTATAGTTATTACTATGGCATGCACAGTATAGAAACTGAAATAATTAAATGTTTTGCTTTGA
Organism: Madoqua kirkii; assembly: GCA_006408675.1. Lineage (NCBI taxonomy): Eukaryota > Metazoa > Chordata > Mammalia > Artiodactyla > Bovidae > Madoqua > Madoqua kirkii. The sequence goes on from SJYC01126296.1 coordinate 1,635, forward strand.
CGAATTTGTGTTATTGTCAGAAGTTGAATGGTTTATACCCTTTGAGTTCTAGAAGGTTCTGATATTATGTTTCTATTTGCTCTTCATTTTCCTTATTGAGACTTGCCTAACCTGTGTCTTGTTTGGATTTTCATTATCACTAGATCAATTCAGTTAGTTTTAGCTAAAGTTTATTTGCCTTTCTGCCTGTGTACATAAGACTTTTAAGAACAAATTTCAAAAGAGCCTAACTTCTTTTACTCCTGTTAGTTAATTTTAATTAAGCTTTTTATTTTGACATAATTGCAGATTCAGATACAGTTGCAAGAAATAATACAGGCTACCCACTTGCCCCAAAGGTGACATCTTGCAAAAACTATCATATGGTGTCACATGCAGGATATTGACATTGATAGAGTCAATGTGCAGAAGAGTTACAACCCCACAGGGATCCCTCTTGTTACTTTTTTAATAACCATACCTGCCTCCCTCCCCCATTCATCTTATCTAGAATTATTCACAGGTGTATATTACCTCAGTTCTTTTTATAAGTAGGTCAAGTTCTTCCACCATCCATAAATCCTGGATTGAATGAGGTGTTGGTAGAAGATGTATTCTGTAACTTTCTAATTATGTGTGTAGTGAATTGTATGTAGCAAACCTCAGGTCTGAAGTAGCAGAAAACATTTGAATGGAACTTCTAACTGGCTTTAGCTCATACCTTTGGATTAGAGGAGTGAGGGGGCTCTTGGAGGGACTTACTAGAGCCTCTGCCATGAGCAGGTGCTGAGGGAAAAGCAGGAGAGATAGTGAGACAGGTTATAAGACAAGGCAGAGTTACAGGCTCTGTTCCTAAGGCATGGCTATCCAACAGTGAAAAAAGCAGCACCCAGTGGAGTGACTGAACTCTTCCTTGACCAAGACTTACATGAGAATCATCAAAATTCCAATGTGTATTTTGAGGTACAAAGGTAGGAGGGGGCATGTCAGGAGTGAGTGATGATCTGAAGTCAACTGAAAAATGCCTTGTTTCTCTTAGAGAAGGTTCTCAAGCAAGAGATGGATCCACTGAGAACAGGGTTCAAAATCCTGTAGGAAGGGTTGACCATGCTGGGGTGGAGCATGGCTTGTTTGCAAGCCTGATTAGTTAGTTGCTCAGTGTCAGGATTGAACTCAGCTTCTACATTTTAGGCAGATTCTGTACCACCTGAGCCACCAAACGTGATAGTCAGCCCCAGTCAGAAACTGAGGCAGAAGTCCACAAAAACAGACTTTACCAACCAAGAAAGCATTCCAAGAAAATCATGACTTGGAGCATTCCAGAACTTAGTTCTACTCAATGTACTTTTGTCAAGTACTTACTTTGTGCTAGTGTCTGAGCCAAGCATTGAGGATATAATTCCAATAGACTAAGGAACTGAGAGACCAGTGGATATAGTACTAATAGACTGACCTAGGATCATTCTAGGGCAGCAACACAGTCTGGCTTCCATCTTTGGTTGTGTCTGCGGCTCTCATAAGACTCTGCCCTAGTCAAGACTGGTTTTAGCATTTAGTATAGGTAACGCATCTGCCTGCAATGCACAAGACTCAGGTTTGATCCCTAGGTGGGGAAGATCCCCTGAAGAAGGAAATGACAGTCCGCTCCAGTATTCTTGCCTGGAGAATTTCATGGACGGGGTAGCCTGGTGGGCTGCAGTCCATGTGGTTGCAGAGAGTTGGACATGACTGAGAGACCAACACACACACACACACTCCCTGTGTAACTCCTTACTAGGGCTTAAAATTAATAGATAAAATATATACATATGTAGATTGAGAGAGAAATGGGAATGAAGCTCAGCAATTCCTGCAGAGCAGGGCTTCAGAAGGTGAGGGCCAGCAATACCAATTCAGTGCTCTGTCCTTGGGGAATAACACAAGGCACATTTAACACTCAAGATATCAGTAAACAAATGGGTGCAGCTTCATGTCACTGAATGTTTCCAGAGCTCTGAAAAATCTATAGCTGACTGAAAAATCCTGAGTGATCTTGCTTTGGATCAAAAAGCTTTCGTTAACATCTTTAATCTGTGTGATGAAATCTTGAACTATTTTTCATGCCTTTATTGTCGCATCAACCAGTAACCAAAGTCTCAAGAGAACTCAGTGAATTAGACTGTGACCTAAAAATCAAGAGTGAAGAGTCATCAATCAATAGGGAAATTATTTAGGAAACAGAAATGATTTGAATACCAAAGAAACACTGCTTGTTGACAGAAATATACATTTGTAACTAATGTTTCATTGGTCATGTAGGCCATGGAACACATCAAAAGTCCAAGTCAGATCAAAAAGAAATTTGATTTTAGACTTCTCTCTGCCACCTTGATTTTTTAGAGCTTTGATTTAGATTCTCTGTGACCATATAAACCTTAGTGCTTTGTCGTCTTCTTGCTTTGTCTTTCCCCTCTTTGTGTTCTCTATTTTTTTTCTTCCCAGTTTTATTATAAGAATGATGTTTTCCATCTTGAAGAAGTACTCCACACTCATCTTTTTCCCCATGCTCTGTCTCTGCTAAATCAGGTTGTCAGATAGGAAAGAGGCCTTTTTGTTGTGAGTCCCTGTTGAGACAGTCTGATGAATTTAACAAACAACCCTCAGATGTCAGTGGCTTAACACAAGGGATATTTCTTTCCTGGTCACACAAGATCCAATGTTGATGTCCCCAGTTAATCAGTTGTCCTAGGCAGCTCTCCTCTAAATGATGACTCAAGCATGCAGCCCCATTCCATCTTGTGATGCTGTCATCTTCAAGGTGAGCCTCCATGGTCACTGCAGAAGAAAAGAAAGTACAAGGAACCAAGTGACACTTGGTCCAGAAGTGGTACATTCTCTATTTGTTTCATTTCATTGGCCAAAACTTCACATGGCCCCACATAGATGAAGGAAGGACTGAGAAAAGTAGCCTAAGGCTGGGCAGTCACTTCCCAGCAACAACAGTACACTTTGGTGTTCTGCTGCCTGTTTCTGTTTCACTGTGCTTTGAGAACGTTGTTCCACTAGAGTGTCTGAGCTCTCTTCTGACTCCTAAGTGACCTGCTCCATTCCCCATTCCAACTGAACGGTGTATAATCATGAAATCTTCAAATCTGAGTCACCAGTTAGAAATGCAGTTTTTTTTTTTTATTAATATATCTGGAGAAGAGTGGGTACCTCTTCATGGGCAGCACTACAACAGCTTACCATTTATGATTTCTAGAGCCATGAATTCCCCCATTAAAATTGGATCATCATTTGCTGCTGCTGCTGCTAAGTCATTTCAGTCGTGTCCGACTCTGTACGACCCCATAGATGGCAGCCCACCAGGCTCCCCCATCCCTGGGATTCTCCAGGCAAGAACACTGGAGTGGGTTGCCGTTTCCTTCTCCAATGCATGAAAGTGAAAAGTGAAAGTGAAGTCACTTCGCTCAGTTGTGTCTGACTCTTAGCAACCCCATGGACTGCAGCCCACCAGGCTCCTCCGTCCATTGGATTTTCCAGGCAAGAGTACTGGAGTGGGGTGTCACTATTTAGAAAATTAAAAAAAAAAAAAAGATACAATAACTGATAATTTCAACTCAAGTTTTTGTTAAATATTGTGAATATGGGGCATGAATACTTTGACTTAATTTTCTTAGAAGCTACTAGGTTTTGCTTGGTCCAGTTGAATTCTCTGAGTTGTATTCTCTGGTACTGGTTTCTGACCAGTATAGATATGAGAGCCACTCTCAGCATTCTGGTAAGGAATCCCTATCTTAAGTGCTCTGATCTAGGGGCACCTTTCAGCATAACACATCAGCAAAAAGGCTAAGTATAGATATATATGGATGAATCCTTCTAAAGGCTAAAAATATTGTGTTGGTCCTGACTCTCTTGATTCTGTTAAGTTGCAGATACCAAGTAATAACTTAGGGTTCTTCTGCACTTAATTCAGGTCCTGTTATTTACATAACAATTTATTTCCTGACCAAGGCTTGCTGTTCTCCAAAGATAGGGGAATGGTTAAATAAATAATGTTTCATCTGTATGTTGGAAAATTTAAAAAGATTTAAATTTTGTCTTGGAATTTTTAATGACCACTGGAAATGCTCATCAGTTCAGTTCACTCACTCAGACATGTCTGACTCTTTGCGACTCCATTAATTGCAGCATGCCAGGCCTCCCTACCCATCACCAACTCACGGAGTTCACTCAGACTCACATCGGTCAAGTCGGTGATGCCATCCAGCCATCTCATCCTCTGTCGTTCCCTTCTCCTCCTGCCTCCAATCCCTCCCAGCATCAGAGTCTTTTCCAATGAGTCAACTCTTCCCATCAGGTGGCCAAAGTACTGGAGTTTCAGCTTTAGCATCAGTCCTTCCAAAGAACACTCAGGACTGATCTCCTTTAGGATGGACTGGTTGGATCTCCTTGCAGTCCAAGGGACTCTCAAGAGTCTTCTCCAACACCACAGTTCAAAAGCATCAGTTCCTCAGTGCTCAGCTTTCTTCACAGTCCAACTCTCACATCCACACGTGACCACTGGAAAAACCATAGCCTTGACTAGACAGACCTTAGTCGGCAAAGTAATGTCTCTGCTTTTCAATATGCTATCTAGGTTGGTCATAACTTTCCTTCCAAGGAGTAAGCATCTTTTCATTTCATGGTTGCAGTCACCATCTGCAGTGATTTTGGAGCGCCCCCAGGAGATCATCTCAGGTCCTGTGGTTCCCCCTGGTGGTGTTAGCTGGTGTCGCATCCGAGAGCTGCTCCGTCAAAGCGGGGTTGGGGGCGAGTTGAGAGGGTACGGGCGGCACACCCACCTACTGTGTCCGTTGACCTGAAGGCCTTATCCAGCGGGGACTGGAGGGTGACGATGCTGGGGACGCAGAGCTTGAGGGCGCTGTCTTCCTCCGCTGCCACCTCCTCTTCCTCGCCTGGCTCCCCTCGGGGCAGGCCTTTCTTGAGAGGGAACTGAGGGTGGACCGCCACCCCGCAGGTGAGGGGGCAGCTGGGCCCGGGGCCCCCACCCCCGGTCCCCAAGCAGAAAGCAGGAGGGGGCTAGACGGGCGCGCTCTCCCGGGCCCCGCCCCGCCTCCGCCTGGGGCCCCACGGACCTTGGCCATGGCCCCTTTCTGGAGCCGCTTGTACAAGCCGAGGAGGCGGTTCCAGGGAGCTGCCCCCACCTTGGAGGTCAGCCTTGGGTCACCTGTGGAGGGCAGTGGTCACTGGGAGCCCACAGCAAAAGGCGGAAGCCCAGCCTGAGGAGCGCGGGTCCATCAGGAGGGCTGAGCTACGGCCAGCTTTCCTTTAGCAAACGCCTGCTGTGTGCCAGGCACAGTTCTAGCCACTTCACGGAGAGAACGTCTCACTTAATCCTTGCTAATGCCCTCTGACAGAGATGCTATCACGTTCCCATTCTAAAGATGGGGAAACTGAGATGCACAAAGGCTGAGCGACTTGCCTCCCTCACACCACCTGCACCGAGTGGAGCTGGGATCCAGCTCCGCTCAGACTGCCCCGTGTCCCTTGCGCCCCCACCCACCCTTAGCCCGATGCCCTGGCTGTCCCCTGGGGCCTGTGGCCACTGCACTCACCATCGAGCAGACATTCCTCCTCCCTGGTGAAGGCCTCGGGGCTGAACTCCAGTGGCCCCACAGCCCTCCGCGCGCATCCTGGCTCCACCGCCAAGACCTGGGCAGAGTAGCCCCTGACCCCAGAGCACAGTCAGATGGGGGCGGCAGGTGGGGCCCGAGAGGTGGTGAAGGTCCCAAACCCCTGTCGAGGCCCTGCTCAGCTCCTCCACCCCCCTGCTCCCCACTGCTCCCTGCTCTGCCCTCTGATGATCCCCACAAAAGTAGGGTGAGGGGGGTGAGGAGGGGAGGGGCCCAGCAAGGAGCTGGAAGTGATGGGAGGCCCAGCTCATCCCACACGCACCCTTCCTAGTCCCTGGCCTGTGCCCTTGTCCTTTTGGTGCCCCTATGCACAACCCCTTGCAGGAGGACCCCTGTCTCTGCCTCCCTCTGCCCTCTCCAGGTTCCTCTCCACCCTTGATGTGAATGACCATGCCCACCCAGTCCTCTGCCCACCCGAGGAGTCCATTCCTGATAGTGAAAGTCGCTCAGTCGTGTCCAACTCTTTGCAACCCCATGGACTTTACAGTCTATGGAATTCTCCAGGCCAGAATATCGGAGTGGGTAGCCGTTCCCATCTCCAGGGGATCTTTCCAACACAGGGATCTAACCCAGGTCTCCCACACTGCAGGTGGATTCTTTACCGGCTGAGCCACCAGGGAAGCCCAAGAATACTGGAGTGGGTAGCCTATCCCTTCTCCAGCAGATCTTTCTGACCCAGGAATCAGACTGGGGTCTCCTGCCTTGCAGGTGGATTCTTTAGCAGCTGAGCTACCAGGGAAGCCCCTAATCCCTCCCCAGTTCGGGTCCTCAAACCTCAGGCCCACATCCCCCTCCCTGCTGACACCCTGGCTTCCCCCAGCTCCTCCATCCGCGGCCCAGCCCCTCACCTTTCTGAGGTCTCAGTACTCCCTGAGGCCTCCCCTGTGGCCGCCTCTTCCCTCTCCTCCAGCTCAGACAAGTGGCCCAGCACCTCCTGGCTTCCTCTGGGCAGGACTGGCTTCACCTCTATGCCCTGAGCCATGACCCTCAGGACCTCTGCAGAGGGGCAAGTCTGGGCCCCCAGGTCCCCCATCTCCAGGCCCAAGGGGCTGGGCCGCAGCAGGGCCCCAGGGCGGGCAAAGGGCAGCGTGGCGGGAGGCCTGGACTCCCTCATCCCGGCTTGTCCCTGATGGTTGGTCATCAAGGGGACGGCATCCTGCCCCCTCCGGGGCCATGACCGGCCCCTCTGCAAGGCCTTGTCTGAGCTCTTCAGACTGCGCTTGCTGCCCACCAAGCTCCGGAGAAAGCAGAACATGGAGGAGCGGTCCAAAATGCGGGGTCGAGGGCTTGAAGCAGGGGCCTCCATCCTGAGGGTCCCTGACTCAGAGGGAGGGGCCACAGCAGCCACTGCAGGACCAACTGCTTAAGAACAGAAGGGGGTTTTCAAATTGAAAACCTCCAGTTGGAAACTTCCAGGAGTTCTAGAAGGCAGAGGGGGGGAGGGGAGATTCATCGGGTGCAGAGAGGGCAGGGGTTTGATGAGGCCTAGGGAGCCAGCTGGGGTGGGGGAGCTTGAGGGGTTGGGGAGGCTCCAGGAGACAGTGGGGGGCCCAGGCAGAGGAGTCCAGAGGAACCCCAGCTCTGAGGATGGGTTGGTGGCCCAGGGCTCTCTCCTCCCTGCCTGTCCTTCCCCTGTGGGCTGCCGTCCTTGTGAAGCACTCATTCCCGGCGACTGCCCTCCCCGTTCCCTCCCTTCTCAGCGTCCAGCTGGCACGGGCCCACTGTGCCCCCCTTTCTGGATACCTGCCCGGCAGATTCAGGGGGCCGTCACATTTCCTCTGTGGAGGCCACCAAGGTAGGTGCCTAGTGCAGTCTTAACTGAATCTCAACTTAGTATTATTCCTGGAGATCTGATTATAAACCCATCTCAGTGACCTTGGGAGAGGTTCCTTAAACCAGCTGAGTCTTTTGATCCCTTGTAAGATGGGTGTGGCCTACTGCACCAACTTCCCAGGGTTGTTCCAAAGTGCTCTTATTTTTTTTTATATTATTTGCCTGCACTGTGTCTTGAGTTGCAGCACGTGAACTCTTAGTTGCTACGTGTGGGCTCTAGTTCCCTGACCAGGGATCAAACTCAGACCTCCCTCTGTTGGGAGGACAGAATCTTAGCCACTGGACCACCAAGGAAGTCCGTCCAAAGGGCTTTTAAAGTGCCTGGCACACAGTGGGGCTCAAGGAACCGCCCCATCCTGGCTGTTTTGCTGGCACTGATGGAAGGGAGCAGGGGACAGATCAAGAATGAGGGCTAGGAACCAGAGTGGGGGAAAAGCTGTGGGGGAGGAGGAGGGAAGCCACTTTCTCCTGCGGAGCCCAGACCCGCCTCGGGCCACGGGCTGCGGCTTCGCATCCGGCGGCCACCGAGCGACTTCCTCTAGAGGGAGCTGATGGGAGCCGGGAGCCGCCGGCACCTCTATGATCGCCGAAGCCCCGCAGGTCCCCAGGGCCACGCTGGGACCAGCAGAGGCTGCACTCCAGACACCAGGGATCCACTGACTCCCCTTCCTGGAAGCCAGGCCTGGGGACGAGACCCTGGGAGCAGCCCCTGACCCCTCAGGATCTCTGGCCTCCGCCCTGCTGGGCCATCCCGGGCCTGGGCCAGGGTCCAGGGAGGTAAGCCGGGAGAGTCCTGCCCCTGCCCCCCTCCCTGGGCAGCCTCAGGCCCGGGGTTAGGCAGGGAGCCCCTGGGGAGCCCGCTGGGGAGGGGGACGCCGCCTCGAAGCTTGCCTGGGCAGCTCCACCAACACTCGATGGTGGCCCGATCCAGCTGGGGCTCCCTCGGGCTGCCCCTGAGGCGGTGTCCCCTTTTGCCCTGGACCTGGCTGCCCGACGTGTGCCAAAGAGCCAGGTTCTTTAGCAGTCTGGGGGATGGGAGTGGAGGTCAGAGTCAAGGTCAAGGGCAGCGGGAGACTGTTCACAGTGCTTCCTGCTGCCCCAGGAGTCCTAAGACCAGGTCAGGATCTGCCTCCTCCCCCCAACTCTAGCAGCATCCTGGGCCTGGCAAACCCAAAAGGTGGGGCACAGCGGACTCTCCCCACCAGGAAGTCAGGCCACTTGGATGGGGGCGGAGCAAGTCCCAGGTCGGCTCAGGCCTCTGGCCTCTGGCCCTGGGGTGGGTTTCAAGGCTCCACTTCATCCCCAGCCGTGAGCCCCAGGGCTAGTGGGAGAGGGAGTCGAGGTGCACTTAGCATCCTCCTGGGGGGCACTGCGTTTGGGTACCAAGGGAGGGAGAAAGGCACCTTGTTTGGGAAGCAGCTTCTAGGATGCGGAGTGCCAGGCTAAGGTCTGTCTTAAGCAGGCGGGGGACCGCGGGCTGCAGGAGGGGTGAGTCCCTTCTCCCTGTTCCACCCCCCACCCCCCCACACCCGACAGTGAAGGGGTGGGCCCTCCCCACCCTTATCCTGAGGCCCTTTGGAAATGGCCCCAGGCCTGGGGGTGGGGTGGGGTATACAGGCCTTCCCAGGGAGGAGGGGAAACACAGGCCTTCCTGTGTGTGGGCCCTCCCTAGGGGGAGGAGAGGGGCTTCCGCCTGAGTGATGGAGGCAGCTTTGGGGTGCGGGGAAATGAGGAAGGTGCAAACTGAAAGTGAAACAGCTTACATCCAGGAAATACTCCTCTGCCCAGGGCTCACTGAGCTGTGGGGGGTTGTAGCCAGAACCGGCAAAGGAAGAAAACGGGAGCTGGAAGCAGGAGGGCTAGGAGTGCACGTGGTTTCCTCCCTGCTAGGCAGGTGGGGCAAGGGCAGAGACTGCCGCTGGCAACTGGGAAACAAGCCCGACTTGAGCGCTGAGGAGAGCATGATTTCGTGTGGAAATTCAATCACCCTGATGGCTTGACCAGCCCTGTGGCCTGGGGCGTTCCCTGAGCCTCAGTTTTCCCACCTGTGCAGTGGGCATGATGGTGCCTGCCTTGCCATGCTACCCCCGCGTCCCACACGTCCTCCCGCATGTATGAGGAGGACACCACAGGCGCTGGGGGTGTGTGCAGCTAACAGGCCCGAGTTGGAAAACAGGTGTGCTCTGACTAGCCAGGGGGAAAGTGGGGCCTTCGGGGACGGCCTTCACGGGTCACTGGCTGGAAGGTAGCGAGTCTGTGGTGAACGTGGACTGGGTAGGGTGCAGAGGGCCCCAGCGGCAGCGGAAGGAAACCCTGCCTCTGAAACTCACCTCCCCGGCCCAGGAACAGGGTAAGACGTGACTAGACAGCCGCCTGGGCACCGCTGTGGTCTCCCCGCCCCGGAGCCTGAGCTGGTCCCTGGCGGCGGCAGTCTTGGCTGCCTGGCCTTTCTCAGCCCCAGTCTTCCTTTAAGAGCCGCCAATGAAGTGATAAGTTCCTGGGTCAGTGGGACTTTCGGGAGGGGGCCCTCCCCGCCTCCCTGGACCGCCAGAGCCCCTGGCCCCATTTCTGCTTTCCTATCTGCCCCCAACACAATGTGAAGCTGCTTTTCTTCCCAGGACCTGAGGAATGGCTTCCGGACAAGGCCCAGGTCCCCCCGGGCAGGGCTGCGAAGAGTCTGAACCCTCCTCCACCTCGGGTAAGGGTCTTTTACCCCCTCACCCACCCCATGACCACTGGGGCCAGCTGGGGGCTTGGTGAGAGCAGACCTGGACAGCCCCAGGGGCGCACCTCAGTTTACCCGCCTTGCACAAAGGAGAAAGCACCTCCCCACCCACTGCGGGCGGCCTGCCGGCTCAGCAGCCGGGGTGCAGGCAAGACCGAGCCCCGGGAGCAGCACGGGGAAGGACGCGTGGAGGCCGAGGGAGGGGGCGGTGAGCCCGAGGAGGACACCCTGCCCTCCCCAGGCAGCCAGGCGAGAGGGTGAGCAGGAGGGAAGGCATAGGGCGTGGCTGTCTTATCCCAGTTAGAGAAATAAGGAAGTGAGGCGGCTTATCACTGGATCAGGCTGCTCAACAGGGAGACGGGCTGTTAGACTCTGGGGAGGAAGGAAGAGAGTGCCCTCTTCCAAGGGGACCACCCAGAAGGCTGGCAGCTCTGCCACCCAGCACAGGTTGCTTCCTGGACTTTGGGTTCCGTCCCAGGCCACTCACTATGTCCCAGTGTGACTTTCCTGGGCTGCAATTTCAAGCTCTGTTTCCCACGTTCCCTAAGCCAAGCCACACGGCCGGGTGCCTTGGACACTAAAAGCGAGAAAGCCAAACGCCCGGGAATCTATCCTGGCCACACTGCTCACTCCAGCCGCATGACCTCGCACAAGCTATGCAAACACTGTGCCTGTTTCCCCATCTGTAAACGGGATGGTCACCTCCTCCACGAGGCTGCTGTGAGAAGACAGCTCTACTCAGAGTCAGCCCTAGGTGTCACCCGAGGGCTAGAGGAGGGACAGGTGTGTCCCCCAGCAGAGGGAACCCTCCTCCCCAGAGCACTTCCTCCCTGACTCCCGGCTTTGGTCCCCAGAGGAGCAGGTAGCCCGGGATACTGAGGAGGTCTTCCGCAGCTACGTCTTTTACCGCCATCAGCAGGAGCAGGAGGCCGAGGGGGCGGCTGCGCCTACTGACCCAGAGATGGTCACCTTGCACCCAGAGCCTACCAGGTGAGTGCGGCCCCCTAGAAGTGCTGAGAGAAGCGGAGACTCTATGCAGGGTCACCATGCTGGTCCTGGCAGCTGAGCAAGCCTGGGGGCTTCTCCCACTGCTGCCCTTTTGTATTCGGGTCACTGCTCCCATCCCAGAACTGGCACCCTTTTCAGCAAAGGGGTGGGCCCTCGCAGCCCCCCCACGCCGGACAGTGAAGGGGTGGGCCCTCCCCACCCTTATCCTGAGGCCCTTTGGAAATGGCCCCAGGCCTGGGGGTGGGGTGGGGTATACAGGCCTTCCCAGGAGGGAGGGGAAACACAGGCCTTCCGTGTGTGTGGGCCCTCCCTAGGGGGAGGAGAGGGGCTTCCGCCTGGGTGATGGAGGCAGCTTTGGGGTGCGGGGAAATGAGGAAGGTGCAAACTGAAAGTGAAACAGCTTACATCCAGGAAATACTCCTCTGCCCAGGGCTCACTGAGCTGCGGGGGGTTGTAGCCAGAACCGGCAAAGGAAGAAAACAGGAGCTGGAAGCAGGAGGGCGAGGAGTGCACGTGGTTTCCTCCCTGCTAGGCAGGTGGGGCAAGGGCAGAGACTGCCGCTGGCAACTGGGAAACAAGCCCTACATGAGCTGAGGAGAGCATGATTGCGTGTGGAAATTCAATCACCCTGATGGCTTGACCAGCCCTGTGGCCTGGGGCGTTCCCTGAGCCTCAGTTTTCCCACCTGTGCAGTGGGCATGATGGTGCCTGCCTTGCCATGCTACCCCCGCGTCCCACACGTCCTCCCGCATGTATGAGGAGGACACCACAGGCGCTGGGGGTGTGTGCAGCTAACAGGCCCGAGTTGGAAAACAGGTGTGCTCTGACTAGCCAGGGGGAAAGTGGGGCCTTCGGGGACGGCCTTCACGGGTCACTGGCTGGAAGGTAGCGAGTCTGTGGTGAACGTGGACTGGGTAGGGTGCAGAGGGCCCCAGCGGCAGCGGAAGGAAACCCTGCCTCTGAAACTCACCTCCCCGGCCCAGGAACAGGGTAAGACGTGACTAGACAGCCGCCTGGGCACCGCTGTGGTCTCCCCGCCCCGGAGCCTGAGCTGGTCCCTGGCGGCGGCAGTCTTGGCTGCCTGGCCTTTCTCAGCCCCAGTCTTCCTTTAAGAGCCGCCAATGAAGTGATAAGTTCCTGGGTCAGTGGGACTTTCGGGAGGGGGCCCTCCCCGCCTCCCTGGACCGCCAGAGCCCCTGGCCCCATTTCTGCTTTCCTATCTGCCCCCAACACAATGTGAAGCTGCTTTTCTTCCCAGGACCTGAGGAATGGCTTCCGGACAAGGCCCAGGTCCCCCCGGGCAGGGCTGCGAAGAGTCTGAACCCTCCTCCACCTCGGGTAAGGGTCTTTTACCCCCTCACCCACCCCATGACCACTGGGGCCAGCTGGGGGGTTGGTGAGAGCAGACCTGGACAGCCCCAGGGGCCCACCTCAGTTTACCCGCCTTGCACAAAGGAGAAAGCACCTCCCCACCCACTGCGGGCGGCCTGCCGGCTCAGCAGCCGGGGTGCAGGCAAGACCGAGCCCCGGGAGCAGCACGGGGAAGGACGCGTGGAGGCCGAGGGAGGGGGCGGTGAGCCCGAGGAGGACACCCTGCCCTCCCCAGGCAGCCAGGCGAGAGGGTGAGCAGGAGGGAAGGCATAGGGCGTGGCTGTCTTATCCCAGTTAGAGAAATAAGGAAGTGAGGCGGCTTATCACTGGATCAGGCTGCTCAACAGGGAGACGGGCTGTTAGACTCTGGGGAGGAAGGAAGAGAGTACCCTCTTCCAAGGGGACCACCCAGAAGGCTGGCAGCTCTGCCACCCAGCACAGGTTGCTTCCTGGACTTTGGGTTCCGTCCCAGGCCACTCACTATGTCCCAGTGTGACTTTCCTGGGCTGCAATTTCAAGCTCTGTTTCCCACGTTCCCTAAGCCAAGCCACACGGCCGGGTGCCTTGGACACTAAAAGCGAGAAAGCCAAACGCCCGGGAATCTATCCTGGCCACACTGCTCACTCCAGCCGCATGACCTCGCACAAGCTATGCAAACACTGTGCCTGTTTCCCCATCTGTAAATGGGATGGTCACCTCCTCCACGAGGCTGCTGTGAGAAGACAGCTCTACTCAGAGTCAGCCCTAGGTGTCACCCGAGGGCTAGAGGAGGGACAGGTGTGTCCCCCAGCAGAGGGAACCCTCCTCCCCAGAGCACTTCCTCCCTGACTCCCGGCTTTGGTCCCCAGAGGAGCAGGTAGCCCGGGATACTGAGGAGGTCTTCCGCAGCTACGTCTTTTACCGCCATCAGCAGGAGCAGGAGGCCGAGGGGGCGGCTGCGCCTACTGACCCAGAGATGGTCACCTTGCACCCAGAGCCTACCAGGTGAGTGCGGCCCCCTAGACGTGCTGAGAGAAGCGGAGACTCTATGCAGGGTCACCATGCTGGTCCTGGCAGCTGAGCAAGCCTGGGGGCTTCTCCCACTGCTGCCCTTTTGTATTCGGGTCACTGCTCCCATCCCAGAACTGGCACCCTTTTCAGCACAGCCTGCCCCTTGTGCCCGGGCCCAGCCCTCCTGTCTGAGCACACAGTCAGGACTTCCAGGAGGGGCGTCCGAGGCCAGGGCATCTTAGGCAGGAGCAGTTTGATGCCAGCCCGAGCCCCAACTCACTGGCCGCCTCCTGATCCTCCAGCACCATGGGGCAGGTGGGCCGCCAGCTCGCCGTCATCGGGGACGACATCAACCGGCGCTACGACACGGAGTTCCAGGCCATGCTGCAGCACCTGCAGCCGACCGCAGACAACGCCTATGAGTACTTCACCAAGATCGCGTCCAGGTAGCCCCGGCCACCGCCCCTCCACGGCGCTGTCCCCACCGCGCCAGGCCCTGCCCATGAAACGGGAGACAGCTTCTCTGCTGGTGTTGGGAGATGTGTTTTCTGTCCCTGCCTCTGCTGTTAACTCACGCGTGGCCTTAGGCCCCCGTCTTTCTCTTCCTAAGCCCAGGCTCCTCATCTTTGTACACAAGGGCATAGCCTTCATCAGCCCTGACACCAACATGAGCTGGTAGATCAGGACTGTGTGTGGGGCAGGGGGCTCGCAGTGGGGGTGTTCCAGAGGTCCCCAGCCCTGCTGAGCACAGCTGTCATTCTGATTTGGAGCCACATTTCACACCAAAGATGACTGTTGGACCTGGCTTCAGCCCACCAGGTCCTGAAAATGACTTCCTGATGCTGAGATCTGGCCTCAAGAGACCAGCAGCCTGGGCGAATCCTAGCTTCGCCATTTACCGGCTTCGTGACACATCCTAGCCTTCAGTTTCCTGGTCCGTAAACTAGGGGAAATACGCTTAGGATTGTGTGCACTCTTAGAGGTGTTAGCTGTTGTCACCACCTGGGTTAAGGGAGTCAGTCTCAGGGTAGATTTGAGGCTGAGGGTGAAGGCAGGAGCAGGAGATGGAATCAGTGCTCAGAGGTGAACACCCTGCCTGTGTCCTTAGAGGCCACTGCCCACTCCGCTGTGATTCCAAGACTGTCCTAACTTCCTCTTCTGTCCTTTTCTCTCTGCCGTCCCGGGCTGCCAGGCCAGCAGCAGCACCCACAGGTAATCTCCCCGCTGCCTCCACCCACCTGCTCTGCCCTCCACGCTCCGTGTGCCTTTGCGCCCCAATAGCAGCACCTCACTCATCTGCCCTCCGAGCTTTCTCCTTTCACAGGGCCTCGGGCTCTTCCCAGATTGAGGCCAGGCTGGGGTAGCCTCTGCCCCCCAGTTCACGGCTAAGCCATTTTTGCTTTCCAGCAGGGAAGGGCTAGGGGTGGGGCAGTCCAAAGGGATGGGAGGGGGAAGGAAGACAAAAAGAGCCCCTGGGGGTCTCCAGCGACAGACAGCATCTCCCCTCCCTGCAGCCTGTTTGAGAGCGGCATCAACTGGGGCCGTGTGGTGGCTCTGCTGGGCTTCGGCTACCGCCTGGCCCTCTACGTCTACCAGCGCGGCCTGACCGGCTTCCTGGGCCAGGTGACTCGCTTCGTGGCCGACTTCATGCTGCGTCGCTCCATCGCCCGGTGGATCGCGCAGAGGGGCGGCTGGGTGAGTGCCTGAGCATTGGTCAACCCTCCCTGCTGCTGGAGCCTCCCCTTCCAGCCCCACCCTGGCCCCTGGAGCCTCCAGCACCCTCCCTCCGCCCATGACTCTTCTGTCTCTCCTGGCAGGTGGCAGCCTTGGATTTGGGGAACGCCCCCATCAAGAACGTAGCCATAGTTCTGGCTGTGGTTTTGTTGGGCCAGTTTGTGGTACGAAGATTCTTCAAGTCATGACTCCTGGAGGGGCCCTTTGGGGTCCTGAGACCCCTGTGTGGACTTTGGCCCCAGCTTCTCCCCTCACCTCCTCTCCAGCAGGGGTGTCCCTCTGCCCCCCATTAAGAGCACAGAAGCTTTAGTAAGTGGGCACTCCAGCTTTGGAGGGCCCCTGCCCAGGGCCATCCATCAGATGCTGGGTGCTCTAACATTGCATGGTGCTAACGGGCCCCCTCTCAGAGGGGGGCAGTGGCCTCTCCCTTAGCTCTCTGGGACCCCCTCAGCACTGACTGCTTGGTGCTGGGGAGACTGATAACTTGGGGAAGCAAGAGGCTGGGAACCACTTTTCCCAAGTCGTCGTTAACGATTTTAGCTTTTTATAATACCCTTAGGAGGGCACCCCTCTTTCCCACCACTCTGCCCAAAGCCAGGACATCTCTGCTGTGGGGGTTAGTAGCTCTACCCTTCCCCAGAATTCAGCAGTTCTGGAAGGCTGAGCTTGAAAGCTGGGCCTGGAGCCCTGTCCTGGCCCTTCCTAAGCACCACGATCCCCGGGAATAGGACTGGGGTGGGGGGTGGTGGGGGACAAGGTGCTGCTTGGCTCCCCTCCAGCCCCTGCTACCCTCTTCCCCACCCCCGGCTGGTCCATACTGACTTTGCAGGTGGACTCTCAGGGATTCAGGGTGGGGTGGAGTGGTGTACAGGCCAGAGCTCCTGAGGGCCTCTGTCCCCCCACGTTACTACTTGCTCCCACCGGTCACTACAAGTGCAGCTCGCCACTCCCCCCCCCAGGTGAGGAAGGGAGGGGTCTCGGCTGAGTGCACTGCCCTGGCCCCGACCTCACCTGGACTACAGGGTTTAGGACTGCGGTTTGTCACTGTCAGGGAAAGGAGGGGTAGGGAGCGCATCTTGAAGTTTCTGAGTGAGAGAAGGGCTAGAAACACCACTAGGAACCCCAGGGTTGGGGCCCTCCCTTCTGGCCTGGGCACAGTGTAATCTGGGGGTATGCACAGGGGAACTGTGAATACTTGAACCCCGCCCCCAACCTCTACCCTCCGCACCCCACAGCTGCCTGAGCCCCTCCTGATGGTGGGGTCAAGTGCCTTGTCTATCTTGCACAGCTGAGGGATTCAGAGGTCAGGGGGGAGGAGTTCTTGATTAAACCAAATGCAGGGAGGGGACGCAGAGGGCGCCGCCTGGCCACCTCCCACCCTCTGAGTGTGTCTGAAAATAAACTGCAACCCCCACTCAAACTTGATCCCTTTTGTCTTCTCCACTACCCCCTTCTTCATCAGGCTGACTGGGGGAACCTGGGCATGAGTGACTTTCACCTGGTTTTTACTGACAGGTCTCCTCTGGAACCTCCAAAACCCTGTGGGGGGCTGGGTGTGTTTCTCCAGCCTTCTAGAAGGCCTTGGCCCCTTCCCACTCGCTACCCCCTTCTCCAGGAACTTTCCTCATTTCTTGGAGTTCCAGGCGAGTTTCCCATTCCCACAGGAAGTCAGGGGTCCCCAAACTGCTAGGCCCTGGCTGCAGAGCTGGTGGAGCAGCTGCCCTTGCCTGGGGACCCCCACAGGCCTGGTCTGAACTCTCCCTTCCGGGGACCCACGCTTGGCTCCACCTGGGACGTAGCATCCCGGCTCCCTCTTCGGCCTGTCTCCCACAGCTAGCACACACACAAGGCTTTTCATTCTAGGAGTTCTCTGCTGCATGGGAGTCCCTATGGGGAGGCAGCCAGGGCTGATAAAAATAACAAGCACGGAGGCGTTTAAATGTTCCAAAACCGACGAAGTCTTTCCAGTCCCGGGCACCCTGGTCTGTTTTCTGACACCTTTCCAAAAGTGGTCACACGCAAGTCCTAAAGGACTCGGGCTTCTCTTTCACTTCCCTGACGGCATCTGCCAGTCCCTTGGGCCCTCTGACTTGGGTCTTCAAAGAGTCCACGTCCTGCCTGCCTGCAGTCGTTGAGAGGGACCCCTGTGAGCTGTGGTGGCTGGAAGGGTGGTGGCGACAAGGCCCCTTGCAATTTCCTGCAGGAAAAGCTCGTAGACAGTTTTTATGGAACACACTCTGCGGAGCTTTATGCCGAAAATTTATCATACGTGCCCAACAATCAGCAGGTATAGCTGTGGCGAGGAGGGTTGTTAAACTCCCATTTTACAGATAAAGAAACTGAGGTACCTGCCCAGAGTCACCGGGTAGAAAGGGCGGGGAGCTGGCACTGGCCATCAGGACACTGGCTCGAGGTTTCACGTGGAGCCCTGAGGGGTGAGGGCTGGGGCCGTTGGTCTCGAGCAGAGGGCAGCCACGGGGCGAGGTGGGGAAGCAGGGATCGCCTACCCGCCACGCGGGCGGGAACCACGCGACCGCTCTGAGAACTCCGGGAGGCGTACGGACTGCCCGGATGAAAGATGGCCGCGGTCGCCTCAGGCGCGCAAGCGTGCCCTCTCGTGGGCGGGGCATCGGGGCGCACAGCCCACCCAATCCCGGCGGAAAGTTGGAATAAAGGTGGGCGGTGGCGGCTGCCGCGTGGTCTTCACGCTCTCCTGAAAGGCCTGGGGCGCAGCCCGGAAAGGTCATTTGGCCTGTGTCTAGGCTTCCACGGCACCCCGTATTCTGTCAAGATGAAAATGCCAAAAAAGAAATATAAATACATTCTTAGGGAGGGCTCTGGGGTTACAGGGAGCAGATGGGCTTTGTAGGTATTGCTGCTAAGTCACTTCAGTCGTGTCCGACTCTGTGCGACCCATAGACGGCAGCCCTCTAGACTCCCCCGTCCCTGGGATTGTCCAGGCAAGAGTACTGGAGTGGGTTGCCATTTCCTTCTCCATTGTAGGTATTAAGGAAGTTAAATTCTTCTCAAGATTTGTGGTTCTTCTGAAACTGTTGCTTCGTCTCCTCCGGAGAAGTCTAGACTCCTTGTCTGTGGTACCACTGAGATGAGGCAGTGGAGTCTGCCCGCAGAAGGAAAAACTCACCTGCTCAGTTGTGCAGGGTCAGTATAAATTCCTGCCCCGCTTTGCACCAGCGCCACCCCGCCCCCATCCCGAGCATACCTTCATGAGTTTGCTAGTTTACCTTCACCAGTGGCTGATTCATGTCAGTGTATGGCAAAACCACTACAATATTGTAAAGTAATTAGCCTCCGATTAAATAAAAAAAAATTTTTTAATAAAGAAGGTTTATTTTAGGTCACTGGCTGTCCATCCAAATGAGAAAATCCTTCCTTTGCCCAAAGCACTTGGTACGTTGTTTGAACAAATTTTTATGACCTAACCATCTGTGTGTGTGTGTGTGTGTGTGTGTGTGTGTGCGCGCGCGCGCGCACGCGCGTGCACCCATACTTAGATTTTCAGTCCTGTTGGACTCTGCAACCCCATGGACTGCAGCCCACCAGGCTCCTCTGTCCATGGAATTCTCCAGGCAAGAATACTGGAGTGGGTTGCCATGCCCTCCTCCAGGGGATCTTCCCAATCCAGGAATAGATGTAGTCATGTATGGATGTGAAAGTTAGACTGTGAATAAGGCAGAGTGCCAAGAATTGATGCATTTGAACTGTGGCATTGGGGAAGACTCTTGAGAGTTCCTTAGACTGCAAGGAGATCCAACCAGTCCATTCTAAAGGAGATCAGCCCTGGGTGTTCTTTGGAAGGACTGATGCTGAAGCTGAAACTCCAATACTTTGGCCACCTCATGCGAAGAGTTGACTCATTAGAAAAGACCCTGATGATGGGAAGGATTGGGGGCAGGAGGAGAAGGGGACGACAGAGGATGAGATCACTGACTCGATGGACATGAGTTTGGGTAAACTCCAGGAGCTGGTGAAGGACAGGGAGGCCTGGCATACTGTGTTTCATGGGGTCGCAAAGAGTCGGACACAACTGAGCGACTGAATTGACTGAACTGAGGTCTCCTGCAGTGCCAGAGGATTCTTTACCCTCTGAGCCACTAGAGAAGCCCAACCATCTGAATGGCATTAAAATTAACTCATTAGTTAATTAAAATAAATAAAACAACCATATCCTGCTCCAGTTGTGCACACCAAGGATGTAGAGGCCCAGATCAAAGACACTTGTAAATCTGATTTAGTTCAATCTAAGCAGAACAGACTCTGTGTGTGTGTGTGTGTGTGTGTGTGTGTGAGAGAGAGAGAGAGAGAGAGAGAGAGAGAATGGCATTATGAGAGACTGCCGGAGGTTTTTAAATGTCCAGGACCAAAAAATCAGCAAAAACCAGGTTATGGGATGTGATCACCAATTGCCAAACACGTTAGAAAGGTGAACACCACACTACTGGGGTATAAACATGGGGGAAGATGAGGGTTTCAGTCCACCAGGTATTAGGAACAAAAAGAAGCAGTCTGGGCTGTTAAGCCCTTGACCGGAAGCAGATCTCTGGCAAAGTGTATAAATGAATCAGAAGAAGAGCAACCTCACAAGACCAAGATCAAGTGATGGGCAGAAATTGGACTTTTTTGAAAAAGTCAATAGCTGAAGAGACGAAAGCCACAGAATCTCCTTCCACTGGGAGGGTGGGATTTGGCAACGGATGTAAGCAGGCACCAGTGGATGCCTATGAGTATGTGAGTGTGTTCCTGCGCTTGGGGGCGGGGTAACACCGGAGTGGGCATCCATGTTGAAATCAGCATAGAAATGAATATACCACTCAGCTCCACTTAACCAACTCTTCCTTTGCAATGTTGAGATCATTCCTGGTGCCCAGTACCTGAGGTTTTTTTGCAGTTTGGCTAACAAGACAGTTCTGCTCCATCACATCACTTTTGTGATGATTGGCTGCATGGAAGCTGGGCTCACCAGCCTTCTCATATTTTGACTTGACTCCTCTTTGACCTGACCTCTGACCCTACAGAGAGCAATTTCTCCAAATCATTTCTAGCAGACGGTCAGGCTTCCTCAAGAGTGAGAACATTTTCTTGTTTAACCCCCAGGAGGACCCCACCAGCTGAATCTGGCATGGCCAGCATCTCTGAACTGTGGATGTTGTGAATCCAGGCACAGGCAGCACTGGGCCGGGCTCTGGGAGAGGGGGAGTCCCATGTCTACTGAAAAAGGAGATTTCCAGGAACATGAGTAACACAACAAGTAGGCTGTGTGTGAGAAGGACTGAGTGCAGGCTAAATCCAAATCCAGTCCTGGTGAGGTGGGGGAGTCCGCTGGTTGTGATGTGTAGTCTAACAGACAAGATTATTTTCACATGATCTTGGCTGGCCTGAACAATGGAACTGGCTTGAATTAACCCCCTCCTTCCTTCTGCCAGTGACAGGAGCCACACCCAAGCTCAGCTGACCACTGGACTGGGGGCTAATCAAGAGTATTCTGTGCTCCCCTCTTTGGCTGGTTAGGGACATGGTAATAGTCACAGGCCAGAGGTAACCAGTTACTGGCATCCTCAGACAATTCCTGTAGTGGGCTGGCTCCCTGAATCTAGATTTCGTGTGGTGCCAAGCAGCCTGGTGTTCCTTCATCGACAAGGCTGCTTTCCCATGCCAGGTCCGTACAAAGGCAGAGCGATGGCATGAAGCCTTTGGCTGGACTGCACGCTGTAAAGCAGGCCCAGCCCCCACCAGTCTGGCTCACCTCCTCCTGACGAGGGGAGGGTGGGGGCGCGGCTGCTTCTCTCATTCACCTTGTTTTCTCTTCCCCAGCAAAGCTCTGTGCCCTACAATTTAACTCAAATCTGGCACTTGTCTACCTGGAGATAGCATCACATCCCACAAGTTAAGGGCTCAGCCCCTGAAGACTACTCTGACCCCCACCTCAAAGGCCAGTCGCAAGTTCAGATGTTCTGACAGACCAGCTATAGGTCAGAGGTTCCAACAACCCCTTTCTCTGGTTTGATTCACTTGCTAGAATGGTTCAGCTTACTAGATTCAGCTTGCTTACTAGATTCGTTCAGGGGCTTCTGTGGTGGTCCTGTGGCTCAGACACCAGGCTCCCAAAGCAGGCGGCCCAGGTTCAATCCCTGGTCAGGGAACTAGATTCTGCATGCCACAACTAAGAATTCCTACGTCTCACCTAAAGATCTCGTATGCGGTAACTAAGACCTGGGGCAGTCCAATAAATGATGCTTTTTTTTAAAAAGAATTCATTAAAATAAATGTATTCCTAGTTTATTACAAAGGATATTAAAAGATACAGATGGGGACTCTCCTGGTGGTCCAGTGGCTAAGATGCCACACTCCTAATGCAGGGTGTCTGGCTTCAATCCCTGGTCAGGGAACTGGATCCCACATGCTGCAACTAAGGTGGAAGATCCCGCCTCCTGCGAATAAGTCCCGGCTCAGCCAAGTAAGTAAATATTTAAAAATAAAAGATACAAGTGAACAAGCAGATGAAGAGATACTTGGGGCCAGGTCTAGAAAAGTCCAGGGCACAAGAGCTTCTGTCCCTGTGGAGTTTGGGGTGTGCCACCCTCCTGGAAGGTGGTCACCAACCAGGACGCTCTCCCAAACCTCACGGCTCAGAAATTCTTATGGAAGCTTCATTACACGACTACTTGACTAATTTAACCTCCAGCCCCTCTCCCCTTCTCCAGCGTGGGAGGACGGGGCTGAAAGTTCCAACTCTCCAATCAAGGTTGGTTCCCCTGGCAACCTGCCCCCATCTGTAGGGGCTTCCCAAATGTCACCTGATTAACAAAAACTCAGATGTGGCTGAAAGGGCCTTGTTAAGAATAACAAAACGGACCTTTAAAAAAATGCACCTTAATATATCGCTCTTATACCACTTAGGAGATGTCAAGGGTTTTAGGTGTTCAGTGCCAGGAATAAGGACAAAAACAAAAGATGTATTTCTTATTATAAATACAATATTTGAAAGCCAGTTTCCACACTGTGTGATGCTATGGGATTTTTCTCAGCCTTGGTGCCTGTCAGGGGGAGACCCAGAAGGTTTTATCCATGGGAGACACCTCTTTCCTGCTGCCCAGGGCCCTCCAGGCAGACAGCTTCATGTGTGGGAGCCCCGCTGGGCCCATGGCTGCCCTGAGTCAGCATGGCGCCTGGAGCATCTTTGCTTCTCACCGCCCCATCTCTGCCGTCCCAGTCCACTGCCACGGCCTGGGGTGTCTCCTCTGTGTTCCAGCTTTAGGGAGTGGCCCTTCCTTGGGTTCTACCCCGCTCAGTGCCACCACCGCACTTCACAAAACACTGTCTTCACCATGTCGAATCCCCACTTCAAATCCACTGGATCCACTCTGCTCATCACACAGGCCTCCTCTTTGCTGATCCCTAGTGGAGGCACTGGGAAGTCAGGGTCTCTCTATCCTCAGGAGCTTCCACGCAAAGGAGGTGCCAAGCAGTGATGATGACTCAAGTGAGAAGTGCTTCAAGCCAGGTCTAGGGGTGAGCCAAGGAGGCTTCTCAGAGGAGGGAACAGACAGGCGTTTGAGACCTTCCCTTTCCTCGGACTCCTACCTGATGGTCCCAGTGCTGTGGCCTTCAAAGCCCCTCCCACTTCCTCCCTGTGCCCCAATCCACATTTCACAGGATCTGTTCTCCACCCACCTCCTCTCTTTGTTTCAACATGCTTCTTCATACTCTGACATCAGAAGGGCAGCAGAATATGCCACTTCAAAATATGACACTTTGGTATATTTTGAGCTGTAGGGAAAAACAGCAAATGTAGGGAAAGGGTTTCCTCTGAATCCCCCCCATCTAATCCTCCTTTAGATGAATTGTCATAGATTCCCTTCCCAGGAGTTTCATCAACCAGAGAAGACTTATTTATCTTCAAAAAGGAGACTCGAGGTCCACGTTGTATCAGACAAACTTTTTCACAAACTGTCATATCTCCCATCTCGTCTCCTAAGGGCCCTTAAAAGTCATTTCTCTCCCCTGAGAGGCCTATATAAGCCCTCCCTTTTCCCTATTAAGATGCCATTTAGGGACTTCCCCGGTGATCCAGTGGCCAAGACTCTGAGCCACAGTGCAGGGGGCCGAGGTTTGATCCCTGCTCAGAGAACTAAAGCCTACATGCCACAGCCAAGATCGAAATTCCAGCATGCTGAAGCTAAGACCTGACACAGCCAAAGAAATAATTTTTTTTTTAATTAATAAACTTACAAGATGGTATTTAATCCCGAATTGTCAGCTAAATCAGGAAGTTACTCATTTTTCCTTGGGTATCTCTCAGGTATATAGGGGGTATATATAGATCTCCAGTTCTTCAGATCTTATGGTTAATGTTTTAACCATTAGGTTTTTAACCACTAGGGAGCTGGGTATAAGTCTTCAGTCTGCCTCTTACATAGCTTTTGGGCCAGCCCCTCTAAATGTAAAACAAAGTAAGAATTCATGCTTTCTTTCACTCACTCAACAAACATTTACTGAGTACCATGAAGGCTCTATAAACCAGAATGGAATGGAATTTAGCTTGAGTATTTGTATTTGTCTTGTCAGGTATATGATTTAAGGGTAGAAACTTTGAGTTGAAGCTACTGAATTTCATCAATACTGCTAATCAAAAAATAGGACCTCATTGTAATCTTCAAAAATATTCTATTATTAATAATAAAATCTGAGTTTTTATTATGTGTCTGATACACTGCTGTTGTTGTTCAGTCACTAAGTCATGTTCAACTCTTTGTGACCCCATGGACTGCAGCACGCCAGGCTTCTCTGTCCTCGACTATCTCCCGGAGTTTGCTCAAATTCATGTTCACTGAGTTGGTGATGCTATCTAACCATCTTATCCACTGCCACCCCCTTCTCCTTTTGCCATCAATCTTTCCCAGCATCAGGGGCTTTTCCAATGAGTCAGCTCTTCACAGCAGGTGGCCAAACGACTCAGATTCAGCATCAGCCCTTTCAGTGAATATTCAGGGTTGATTTCCTTCAGGATTGACTGGTGGATCTCCTTGCAGTCCAAAGGACTCTCAAGTATTCTCCAGCACCACAGTTCAAAAGCATCAGTTCTTTGGCGTTCAGCCTTCTTTATGGTCCAACTCTTACACCCATACACGGCTACTGGAAAAACCATAGCTTTGTATACAGACCCTTGTCAGTAAAACGATGTCTCTGCTTTTTAATACACTGTCTAGGTTTGCCATAGACAAACCTAGGTTTGCTCCTTCCAAGGAGCAAATGTCTTTTAATTTCATGTCTGCAGTCACTGTTCACAGTGATTTTGGAGCCCAAGAAGATACAATCTGTCACTGCTTCCACTTTTTCCCCTTCTATTTGCCATGAAGTGATGGGGCCAAAATACATATTATATGTACATGTACATATTATACTTTTTATATAGTTTATCTTGTTTAATTTTCACAACTTCATGAAATATGCTCATTTAGCAGATAGAGAAATTGAGGTTTAGGATGACTAAGTAACTCTCCCAGAGTCTGAGTGAAAAAAACAAGTGTAAATAAAACCCAAATGGTTTTGTAATTGTCAACTACAAACTAGCACTTGCCAAGGGTATTTGCCAGTGACTGAACAAAGGCACTGATCATCTGCCTCTGCAGAGATTGAATCCTGTGCTGCTGCGGCTGCTGACTTTCAACACACCCTGAAGGGAGTTCAGTGTGGAGAGTCCACAATTCACTTTTCTTAACATTTGCCTAGTCCTTTCCCAATCTTTAAAAAATGTACACCCATAACCAATAACCATGTATCAGTTAGTTATTGCTATGTAACAAAACTATCCCAAAGCTTAGCAACGTAAAACAAGAATCATCTATTATTTCTGTGGGAAATATTTATTATTTTCCACAGATTATGGTGGAAGTGGACAATTCTGCTGACTGGGCCAGGCTTAGCTGTTCATAGCTGGGTACGTTCATGCCTTCGTCATCAACCGGCAGGCCTGCTGCCGTCTGGCTTGTCTAAGATAACCTGAGCTGGGCTGACTCAGTTTCCTTTACGTCTCATTCTGTCCCTCCAGCAGCTTAAGCTTGGCATGACCTCATGTTCACATGTTCTCATGGCGGTCACAGAGGAAAGGTAGCAGAATCACACTTTTTCTAGCCTCTACTTAGGGCAAGTCGTCTACCATTACTATAATGGCCACAGCAGGTCACAGGACTAAATTCTAATTCTTCAAGAGGTTGGGGAGGGACTTTCCTGGTGGCCCACTGGCTAAGACTCCACACTCACCATGCAGGGGGTGTGGGTTCGATCCCTGATCAGGGAACTAGATCTTGCATGCTGCAACTAAAGGTCTCACATGCCATAGCAAAGACCAAAGATCCTGAGTGCAACAAATAAGGCCTGTCAAATAAATAAATATTTTCACTTATTGTATGTATTTTTATAAATATACCATATATATTTTATGTATAATACATATTTTAAATAAAGGTGCAGTCAAATAAATAAATATTTTTCAAAAAAGAGGGTGGGGAAATTGACTTTGCTTCTGTTATGCAAATGCGAGAGTTAATTCTTAGGTTGATAAGGAGTCCTCAGCTCTCCAGGAGAATGGGGTTCGGAGGAGAAAAGGACAAACTTTCTTTTTTGCGTTGCTTTGTCTTAGTCACTTAAGACATTATTTTCTTTAAGCCCAGAGCTAATGATTACACAACAAAACTCATCTTTCTCAAGGGTATGCTTTTTTTTAAGTTCTGTGCTAATGATTATACAATAACAATGTATCTTGTTTGAGGACATGTTTCTTCTTAACAAGAACCTTCTGACTAATCTTGTTGTCTTAAGACCTATGTTGTGGGAGTGGGTCTGGTGAAAGTATATAAGGCCTTGTAAGGGGGGCACTCTCGGTCCCTCTTCTGACGTCTATGTCAGAAGCTTTCTCGGTCCTTTTTCACTTTAATAAAACTCTGTTACCCAAAAACTCTTGAGTGATCAAGCCTGTTCTCTGATACCGAAGCTAAATGTTCTAAGATTACGAATCCAGCATCTTTCACCATAAGCTATCACAAGAAACCACAAATTTACAGACAAAGGCTATAGGGAAGGGTGATAAGTTGGAGCCATCAGTTAAATCAACCTACCAATCTGTCCTCCAACTACAATTATTTCTGTTCCCCCTCCAGGCAAAGTATTTTCATCCTCACTTCAGGACGCCATAAAGAGGCATTCATCATGACATTAAGCCCAAAGTCAAAGATCTTGTGATATACATCAGGTCTGAATGCAGTTCTTGAATGGAATGCCTTTGATCTAAAAAGACAAGTTATTTATCTCATACACACCCAAAATACCATGGTGAGTCTGGACCAGAATAATCACAATAGACACTCCTCTGAAGAAGAATAAGGAAGAATAGTTGGCATACAGAAGTCACTGGTCCAGAACACATCTGAAATTGTTGCAGGGAAGGGCCATTTCTGATTCCAAGGTGGATTTGTTTCTTTAACATTTACCCCCGCCCCCACTTTGGTGCTTTTGTTATTACAATCATATATAATGGACTGCCTCAGGGAATCCTGCCCCTCTGCCAGACTGTTAAAATAAAAGTGCCTTTGTTCAGCTCACAGGCAGATCTGACAGGTGCCCACCTGTAATGGCTATAAGAATGAAGAGATTTACACATCCCCTAAGTGGAGTTAAACATTCCAAGAGATCAGTTCAGTCGACTCTTTGTGACCATATGGAGTGCAGCACTCCTTGCCCATCACCAAGTCCCAGAGCCTGCTCAAACTCACGTCCATTGAGTCAGTGATGCCTTCCAACCATCTCATCCTCTGTTGCCCCTTCTCCTCCTGCCTTCAATCTTTCCCAGCATCAGAGTCTTTTCAAATGAGTTAGCTCTTTGAATCAGGTGGCCAAATTATTGGAGCTTCAGCTTCAGCATCAGTCCTTCCAGTGAATATTTAGGACTGATTTCCTTTAGGACTGACTGGTTTGATATTGAAGTCCAAGGAGCTCTCAAGAGTCTTCTTCAATACCATAGTTCAAAAGCAGCAATTCTTCAGCACTCAGCTTTCTTTATGGTCCAACTCTCACATCCATACATGACCACTGGAAAAACCATAGCCGTGAATAGACGACCTTAGTCGGCAAAGTAATGTCTCTGCTTTTGAATATGCTGTCTAGGTTGGTCATAACTTTCCTTCCAAGGAGTAGCATCTTTTAATTTCATGGCTGCAATCACCATCTGCAGTGATTTTGGAGCCTGAGAAAATGAAGTCTGTCACTGTTTCCATTGTTTCCCCATCTATTTGCCATGAAGTGATGAGACTGGATGCCATGATCTTTGTTATTGGAATGCTGAGCTTTAAGCCAACTTTTTCACTCTCCTCTTTCACTTTCATCAAAAGGCTCTTCAGTTCTTTGCTTTCTGCCCTAAGGGTGGTGTCGTCTGCATATCTGAAGTTATTGATATTTCTCCTGGCAGTCTTGAGTTCAGCTTGTGCTTCACCCAGCCTGGAATTTTGCATAATGTACTATGTATAAGTTAAATAAGCAGGGTGACCATATACAGACGTATACTCCTTTCCTGATTTGGAACCAGTCTGTTTGTTCCATGTCTGGTTCTAGCTGTTGCTTCTTGACCTGCACACACAGATTTCTCAGGAGGCAGGTAAAGTGGTCTGGTATTCCCATCTCTTTAAGAATTTTCTACAGTTTGTTGTGATCCACACAGGATTCCAGGAGATACTTGCAAGATAATGGCCTTTTAACTTTACTTCCTCAACTCCTTCCCCTCTCTGTTCTATAAAAGAAACTGGCATCCAGACCCCAACAAGATGATTATTTTGAGACATTAGCCTGCCATCTTTACGTCAGCTGACTTTTCGAATAAAGTCATTTTTTGTCCTAAATACCACATCTCTCAGATTCATTGGCCTGTTGTGCAGTGTGCAGAGTAAGCTTGGACTTGGTAACAAAATCAGCTAGGCAAATCCAGCCAGGTCCCCCTTCTCTGGGGATGGGGAATATTCCTTGATGAGACCTGGTTTTTCTCTTTCAGTGTGGCTCCCCAGTCTGTTGCAGGAAGGGAACTCCTTCCAGGGCCTAAGAGTGGGCTCTCGTCTAACAATCAAAAGACCTGCAAGAAAAGCAAAACACTTTATTGCGAAGGGGTGCCCTGGGAAGATAGCAGCAGGGCGAGGGAACCCAGGAGAACTGCTCTACCACATGGCTCACAGTCTTGGGTTTTATGGCAATGGGGTTGGCCTTGTAACAGGAGAGAAAAGGGCAGGGCACAACTTTTGAAAGAATGGCAAAGCCCAAGGGCACAATATAAACTGATTCGAATCAGGTCAGTCCAAGCTGCCAGACAAGTCTTTGAACCTCGACCAGCAAGCTAATGACACGCCAGAGGTGCCATGACAGCTCCAAAAGTGAAAGTGAAAGTCGTGTACCCAGCTCTTTGTGGCCCATTGACTATACCATGGAATTTTCCAGGCCAGAATGCTGGAGTGGGTAGCCGTTCCCTTCTCCAGGGGACCTTCCCAACCCAGGGATCAAACCCAAGTCTCCCACCTTGTAGGTGGATTCTTTGCCATCTGAGCCACCAGGGCAGCCCAAGAATAGTGCAGTTGGTAACCTATCCCTTCTCCAGTGGATCTTCCTGACCCAGGAATCAAACCAGGGTCTCCTGCATTGCAGGTGGATTCTTTACCAGCTGAGCTACCAGGGAAGTGCTATGACAGTTCCAAGGTGCTGTCAAAAGACCAGGGAGTGGGTGGTGGCCCAATTTCTGGAAATCCCACTTATTAGCAGATGAAATTAACTAGCCCATGAAAACTAGCCGTGCCACATTCTGTGGCTTCACTCGCCCTCTGCGATGGCCCACACACTGTCTGTGGAGTGCGCTTCTCTCTGAATCTGAATAAACCCGCTTCTTACCTATCACTTTGTCTCTCACTGAATTCTTTCTGTGATGAGACATCAAGAACCTGAGGTTCACTAGGGCCTGAAACCATGGGCTTTGGCTGGGTTTGAGTCCCAGCACAAGGGTTCAAGTCCCAATCTGAGGTAGGCGGTTTCAGTTTCTGGGTTGTCTCTGGCCAGTGATTCCAACTCAGTGTCCTTCCTGGTGGCACACATCACTCATCCAGGATGGAGTTCAGCGAAAATGATTCTGGGAATTTGGTAAGATGTGTGGACTGGAGTCTCCTCCCTCCTTCTGCCCTTTCTTGAATGCTTCTGTTCTTGACAGCACTGGGCTTTACTTTTACCACCAGATATATCCACAATAGAGCATCATTTCCACTTTGGCCCAGTTGCTTCATTCTTTCTGCAGCCATTAATAATTGCTCTACACTCTTCCCCAGTAGCATATTGGACACCTTCTAATCTGAGGGGCTCATCTTCTGATGTTATATCTTTTTGCCTGTTCATACTGTCCTTAGGGTTCTCTAAGCAAGAATGCTGGAGTGGGTTGCCATTTTCTCCTCCAGGGGACCACATTTTGTCAGAACTCTTCACTGTGACTCATCTTGGGTGGCCCTGCCTGTCATGGTTCATAGCTTCATTGAGTTATGCAAGCCCCGTTGCCAAGACAAGACTGTGATCCATAAAGGGGAAATTGGACGTTGTCAAGCAGGAGATGGCAAGAATGAACATCAGCTTCTTAAGAATCAGTGAGCTAAAATGGATGAGAATGGGTGAATTTAATTCAGACAACCAGTGTATCTACTCCTGCGGGCAAGAATCCCTTAGAAAAAATGGAGTAGACCTCATAGTCAACAAGAGTTCAAAACACAGTCCTTGGATGAAATCTCAAAAATGACAGAATGATCTGAGTTCATTTCCAAGGCAAACCATTCAACAGCACAGTAATCCAAATCTGTACCCTAAACATTGATGCCAAAGAAACTGAAGTTGATTGGTTCTGTGAAGACTTACAACACCCTCTAGAACTAATACCAAAAAAGATGTCCTTTTCATCACAGAGAGTTGAAATGCAAAAGTAAGAAGTCAAGAGATAACTGGAATAACAGGCAATTTTGGCCTTGGAGTACAAAATGAAGCAGGGCAAAGACTAACAGAGTTTTGCCAAGAGAACACACTGGTCATATCAAACATCTTTTTCAACAACAAAAGAGATGACTCTACACATGGACATCACTAGATGGTCAATTCCAAAATCAGACTGATTATGTTCTTTGAGTCAAAGATGGAGAAGCTCCATACAGTCAGCAGAAACAAGACCTGGAGTTGACTGTGGCTCAGATCATGAGCTCCTTATTGCAAAATTCAGGCTTTAGTTGAAGAAAGTAGGGAAAACCATTAGGCCATTCAGGGATGACCTCAATCAAATCCCTATGATTATACAGTGGAGGTGACCGATAGATTCAAGGGATTAGATCTGGTAGACAGAATGCCTGGAGAACTATGGATGGAGGTTCATAATATTGTACAAGAGGCAGTACCTAAACCATCCCAAATAAAAAAGAAATGTAAGAAGGCAAAGTGGTTGTCTGAGGAGGCTTTACAAATAGCTGAGGAAAGAAGGGAGGTGGAAGGCAAGGGAGAAAGGGAAAGATATACCCAGCTGAATGCAGAGTTTCAGAGAATAGCCAAGAGAGATAAGAAGGCCTTCCTAAAGGAACAATGCAAAAAAATTAGAGGGAAATAATAGAATGGGAAAGACTAGAGATCTCATCAAGAAAATTAGAGATAGAAAGGAAATATTTCATGCAAGGATGGGCACAATAAAGGACAGAATTGGTAAGGACCTAAAAGAAGAAGAAGAGATTAAGAAGAGGTGGCCAGAATACACAAAACTATTCAAAAAAGATCTTAACGAACTGGACAATCACGACTGTGTGGTCACTCACCTAGAGCCAGACCAAACAAAGTTAGCAGAGGTGATGGAATTCCAGCCGAGCTACTTTTTTCCTTTTTTTCTTCTATTTTGGGTTGAGCTATTAAAAGATGATGCTGTTGAAGTGCCCCCACTCAATATGTCAACAGTTTTGCAGAACTCAGCCGTGGCCACAGACTAGAAAAAGTCAGTTTTTGTTCCAATCTCAAAGAAGGGCAATACCAAAGAATATTCAAACTACACTGTAATTGTGCTCATTTCACATGCTAGCAAAGTTATGTTCAAAATCCTTCAAGCTAAGCTTCAGCAGTACATGAACTGAGAACTTCTTGATGTACAAGCTGGGTGTCAAGGAGGCAGAGGAAGCAGAGATCAAATTGCTAACACTTGTTGGATCATGGAGAAAGCAAGGAAGTTCCAGAAAAACATGTACTTTTGCTTTACTGACTATGTTAAAGACTTTGACTGTGTGGATCACAACAAACTGTGGAAAATTCCTAAAGAGATGGGAGTGCCAGACCACCTTATCTGTCTCCTAAGAAATCTGTACATGGGTCAAGAAGCAACAGTTAGAACCGGACATGGAACATCCTACTGGTTCCAAATTGGGGGAAAGAAGTACGTTAAAGCTGTATATCGTCAGCTGCTTGTTTAACTAATATGCAGAGTATATCATGTAAAATGCTGGGCTGGATGAATCACAAGCTGGAATCAAAATTGCTGGGAGAAATATCAACAACTTCAGATATGCAGATGACATCACCCTTATGGCAGAAAGTGAAGAGTACCTAAAGGGCCTCTTGATGAAGGTGAAAGAAGAAAATTTTTAAAAATGGCTTGAAACTCAGTATGAAAAATTAAGATTATGGCATCCAGTCCCACCACTTTTTGGCAAATAAAAGGGGAAAAAGTAGAAGCAGTGACAGATTTTATTTTCTTGAGTTTCAGAATCACTGCTTACAGTGACTGCCGTGCAATTAAAAAAACACTTGTTCCTTGAAAGGAAAGCTATGGCAAACCTAGACAGTGTATTAAAAACCAGAGACATCACTTTGCTGTCAAGGGTATGTATAGTCAAAGCTATGGTTTGGATGTGAAGGTTGGACCATAAAGAAGGCTGAGTGCCAGAGAATTGATTCTTTCTAACTATGGTGCTGGAGAGGACTCTTGAGAGTCTCTTGGACTGCAAGGAGATCAAACTAGTCAGTCCTAAAAGAATTCAGTCCTGAATAATCATTGGAAGGACTGATGCTAAAGCTGAAGCTCTAATATTTTGGCCACCTGATTCGAAGAGCTGACTCACTGGAAAAGCCCCTGATTTTGGGAAAGATTGAAGGCAAAAGGAGAAGGGGATGGCAGAGGATGAGATGGTTGGATGGCATCACCGACTCAATGGACCTGAGTTTGAGCAAACTCCAGGAGATAGCAGAGGACAGAGGAGCTTGGGGTGGACATGACTTAGAGACTGACCAACAACAAAACTTTACCTTAGGCTTGTGATTTGAAGCTGAAAGTTATTAGATAATTTGATTACATTTGTCAACGGCATTGAAATCTTGACGATAACTTGACTTTCCACATATAGACTCTTGAATTAATAGGTTTGGGGGAATTATTACATGATTAAGAAGATTTTTTTCTTGCTTGACTTATAACTCTGTCCTATGAGGCATTTGAAGTACTTGAAAAAAAAGCAAGTATATTAAATTTGTAAATGTAGTTTAAATATTTAAGAGAACCTAATTAACTAACTTTGTAAATGGCAGGAATAATGTTCAAGCAAATCTGTCAAATCCACTGACTAACTGAACATTAATCAAGGAACAAGCTCTTGCTCTAATTTTTACACAAAAGTTATAATATTTCTAAATAGACCATCAAAGTTAGGTACGTTAAACTTAAGAAAATTTGTTTGTAAATTTACAACTTTAATTAATTGAAAAGCAATTTAAACAGAAGCAACTACAGTCTTTTCTGCTCTCAGATGTGTCCCTAGGATACCCACCTCCTTGGCACTTGACTACCTCCATCTCTCAGTGTTGCCCTTCCCCTCATCTGTGACAGCCCTTATTACTGGGAATTCTTTCACTGGGGCCTGTCCTTTATGGTTATGTAACTTTTATCACAACGCACATCTGTGCATTTGGAGAGCAGGACTAACGTGAGGAGTTTGGCAAGTACCTGACTTTGAATAAACTCTAAAAAAATGTGACATCGCTCCCTCATCTTCATCATCTCTCTATCCAGAAGCATCCACAAGCCTCAAGAAATACTCACTGAGGACTTCCCTGGTGGTCCAGTGGTTAAGGATCCACCTGCCAATGCAGGGGACATAGGGGACATAGATCCCCAGCCCAGGAAGATCTCACATGCCACGTGGAACTAAGCCCATGTGCCCCAACTACTGAGCCTGTGTTCTAGGGCCCAGGAGCTGCCACTACTGAAGCCCAGCACCTAGAGCCCAAATTCCCCAACAAGAGAAGCCACTGCAAAAATAAGCCCACAAATTGCAATGAGAGAGTAGGCCCTGCTTAGCACAATGAAAGACTGTGCTCAGCAACAAAGACCCAGCACTGCCAAAAATAAATGAGTAAATAAATAAACAATTTTAGAATTTAGTTTAAAAAAAAGAAATACTCATTGAATATCTTTTATCTTGATGCAACATCTTCTGAGTTTGGCTTACAGAAAAACCTTATTAGAAAAAGCACTTTATGGTCAAAAATGCTCATCTGTGACAAAATTTCAAAGAGTTAAATATTAGAACTGTCTATTTCAACACTAGGGAATTGTTGAGCATTTTTAGTTATTCCTTTATATAATGCTGCTGCTAAGTCGCTTCAGTCGTGTCCGACTCCATGCGACCCTGTGCACAGCAGCCCACCAGGCTCTCTGTCCATAGGATTTTCCAGGCAAGAATACTGGAGTGGGGTGCCATTCCCTTCTCCCCTTTATATACTACCTTGTTTCAAAAGGGTGCACAGCGGCCTAAACCAAAGAAAAAGGGAAAAGACGCTTAAGGGCTTTCCTGCTGGCTCAGTGGTAAAGAATCCACCTGCCAGTGTAGGAGATGGGATCCCTGGCCGGGGATGCCATGTGGTTACTAAGCCTGTAGGCCACAACTGTTGAGCCTGTGCTCTAGAGCCTGGGGGCCAAAAATACTGAGCCCACAAAGATCAGCTAGTGAAGCCTATACACCTAGACCTTCTGTTCCAAAGCAAGAGGAGCCACTGTTGTAAGCGTGCACACTGCAAGGAAGAGCAGCCCCTGCTCGCTGCAACTAGAGAAAGTCTGTGGGGAGCAATGAAGACCCAGCACAGCTAAAAATAAGTAAATAAATAATTTTTTTACAAAACCAACACTTAAAACAAACAAGAAGTATAAGGCAAAAGGATAAAAAACAAATCTGCAAAGTGGGAGAGGGGCTAAGACTACTACTAGCAATACAAAAAAATACACATGCTAAAGTCATATATCCTTGATCCAGAAGACTTGCTTTAAGCTTTCTAGCAGCCAACACAACTCATATTAAAAACTCAAAGGATCCACATGTCTAAAACTAACATATTGCTTTAGAAAAGTTAAACTCTTCTGGAAAGCTAGATAATAAGAAGGTCCACTTTTGAGTAGAGAGAGGCCAAGTAAGAACCGGCACCATCCTCAAGAGCTTTATGGAGAAAACACAATAATGAGCTTGAGCACCAAGCAGAGGACAGGTAAACAAACTCAGTGCCACCACTCTAAGGAAGGCTGGCACTCCCAGATCAATCCAGGTGATCTGACACAGAATGAGTAAATAAAGGATGCTCAGTTCAGTTGCTCAGTCGTGATCGACTCCTTGTGACCCCATGAACCCCAGCACGCCAGGCCTCCTTGTCCATCACCAACTCCCAGAGTTCACTCAAACCCATGTCCATCGAGTCAGTGATGTCATCCAACCCTCTCATCCTCTGTCATCCCCTTCTCCTCCTGCCCTCAATCTTTCCCAGCATCAGGGTCTTTTCAAATGAGTCAGCTCTTCGCATCAGGTGGCCAAAGTATTGGAGTTTCAGCTTCAGCATCAGTCCTTCCAATGAACACCCTTTAGGTGACTGATCTCCTTCAGAATGGACTGGTTGGATTTCCTTGCAGTCCAAGGGACTCTCAAGAGTCTTCTCCAACACCACACTTCAAAAGCATCAATTCTTCAGCACTCAGCTTTCTTTATAGTCCAACTCTCACACCCATACATGATCACTGGAAAAACCATAGCCTTGACTAGACCGACCTTTATTGGCAAAGTAATGTCTCTGCTTTTGAATATACTGTCTAGGTTGGTCATAGCTTTCCTTCCAAGGAGTAAGCGTCTTTTAATTTCATGGCTGCAATCACCATCTGCAGTGATTTTGGAGCCCCCCAAAATAAAGTCTGACACTGTTTCCACTGTTTCCCCATCTATTTCCCATGAAGTGATGGGACCAGATGCCATGATCTTAGTTTTCTGAATGTTGAGCTTTAAGTCAACTATTTCACTCTCCTCTTTCACTTTTATCAAGAGGCTCTTTAGTTTTTCACTTTCTGTCATAAGGGTGGTGTCTTCTGCATATCTGAGGTTATTGATATTTCTCCCAGCAATCTTGATTCCAGCTTGTGCTTCTTCCGGCCCAGCATTTCTCATGATGTACTCTGCATATAAGTTAAATAAGCAGGGTGACAATATACAGCCTTGACGTACTCCTTTTCCTATTTGGAACCAGTCTGTTGTTCCATGTCCAGTTCTAACTGTTGCTCTGTGACCTGCATACAGATTTCTCAAGAGGCAGTTCAGGTGCTCTGGTATTCCCACCTCTTTCAGAATTTTCCACAGTTCATTGTGATCCACACAGTCAAAAGCTTTGGCATAGTCAATAAATCAGAAATAGATGTTTTTCTGGAACTCTCTTGCTTTTTTGATCCAGCAGATGCTGGCAATTTGATCTCTTGTTCCTCTGCCTTTTCTAAAACCAGTTTGAACATCTGGATCATGGTTCATGTATGGTTCTGGATCAGGCTTCAGCTGAAGCCTGGCTTGCAGAATTTTAAGCATTACTTTACTAGCATGTGAGATGAGTGCAATTGTGCAGTAGTCTGAGCATTCTTTGGCATGGCCTTTCTTTGGGATTGGAATGAAAACTGACCTTTTCCAGTCCTGTGGCCACTGCCGAGTTTTCCGATTTTGTTGGCATATTGAGTGCAGCACTTTCACAGCGTCATCTTTCAGGATTTGAAATAGCTCAACTGGAATTCCATCACCTTCACTAGCTTTGTTCATAGTGATGCTTCCTAAGGCCCACTTGACTTCACATTCCAGGATGTCTGGCTCTAGGTGAGTGATTACACCATCGTGATTATCTGAGTCATGAAGATCTTTTTTGTATAGTTCTTCTGTGTACAAACAATGATGATCCAGTAAATGGGCAATTATTACTTGGGTCACAGTATGGGGTGTGGAGAAGGAGTACTCCAGTGAAAGAATTAAGTGGGAAAACTGGAGATGACAAAAACGTAAAAACATCAAACTATGTGTAGAATATCATCAGAGTAAAATTCACTAAGATAACATATGTTATTTCCGTATGTTAGGGATATCATTGCTGTTTTTGTTTGTTTATTATTAATTTTTAGGTGTCCAGTGGGAATTACACTGGGTAAAAGTATTTTGAAAGATGACTTTCTTAAAATGTGACTAGGCCAAGCCTTGCAGCAGCGTCTGGGAAACACGTTTCAGGTTAAGGCCCGGACTCGCGGTACCCATGCATCCCTCACCGCCCACAGATTCTCAGGGTCTTCCGCGCACACAGAGGAGGACTGGAAGTTGGCTGGGGGCGGAGCCCGAGGTGGTCGGCTGGTGACACCATGTTTGACAGCTAGACAAGTATTGATAGAATCTGTGCAGAGGATGGGCTGGCTGCATTCTGCCCTCCTGTGCCCCCCTTGACCTCGCCTCCCAATGCTGCCTGTGCTCCAGGTGACAGTGGGTTTGGGTCCTGAGCCCCCAGGCTTGGGGTCACCCGGGTTCTGCTCCTTCAGTGGCCCCTGTCCATCTCCCACTTCTCAAGTTTCCAACCCTGCTGATCCTTGGTGAAGCAGGTGATGGGATGACCCTGGGCCATACTGGACAAACCTCCAGTTCCAGGTGCGTGACCTTGGATGATGTAGCCATGGGTTTCAGATACAAAGAGTGGAAGCATCTGGACTCCCCTCAAGAGGCCCTTTACATAGACTTGATGCCCAAGAATTTTGGAATTGTTATCACACTGAGTAAGGACTTTCCTCTGACCCACAGTCGGTCTAACTGGAAGGCTTAACTGCTTTTTTCTAATGGATCTTCCTTCTGCCTTCCGCTTCTCCTGTGTTATGAAATGTTTCAGGGACTGGAAAGCTTCCGACCTCTGAGCTTAAGTTTCTAATTTTTATTTTTTGGTCTGCATTTGTTTTTCCTGTCTGTGTTTCTTTTCTGCTTTATTTTTTTTATGTCGGGCAAAAGGCTTGGCATTTGCCGGTGTCCCTTCTTGGCTTCCCTGATGGCTCAGACAGTAGAGAATGAGCTTGCAATGCAGGAGACCAGGGCTCGATCCCTGAGTCAGGAAGATCCCCCGGAGATGGGAATGGCTGCCCACTCACTGCAGAATGTCACAACTGAGTGACTTTGACTTTCACTTATTAGTATAAGGGCTTCCCTGGTGGCTCAGTGGGAAAGAATCTGCCTGCCATTGAGAGAGAGGAGGGTTTGATCACTGGATCGGGAAGATCCCCTAGAGCAGGAAATGGCAACCAGCTTCACAACTGAGCACGCACACACACTTATTCTGGTGAGAGTGTTGCTGGCTGAAGCTGTACATTTCTTGATCCCCCAGGAAAGACAGAAACCACTGAGGGGCTCCTTGGCCCTGAGGCAAGATATTTCTACTCCTCAACTCATGTCTCCAGATTCTTATCTGTTAAAAGTGTGCAGTTTTTGAGCATTCTCAGTTACTGCCTTTCTTATACCTGCATTTCTTTATAAACAAGATCACAGGCTTGGGACCAACTGGTAGGTTTCTAGGGTGGCTGTCCACTGTGGTTGTCTTTCATGCCATCCCAAGCACACAAAGGGCTTCCCAGGTGACTCACTGGGTAAAGAATCCACCTGCAATGCAGGAGATGCGGGTTGGATCCCTGGGTCGGGAAGATCCCCTGAAGGAGGGCATGGCAATCCATTCCAGTATCCTTGCTTGGAAAATCCCATGGACAGAGGAGTCTGGTGGGCTACAGTCCTTAGAGTTAAAAAGAGTTGGACACAACTGAGCTACTGGACGCATGTGCACACAGTCATACAAAAAAGACGTGCTCACCAGGACACACTGGTTTCCCGGCCTCAGTATATTCTGACTCCCCCCCAGAGAGAGCATATTTGTCCAAATTCCCAAAATATAATAGATGCATGCTGGAAATTCCTTGGCAGTCAGTCCACTGTTTAGGACTCTGTGCTTCCACTGCAGGGGGCACAGTTTTGCTCACTGGTCAGGGAACTAAGATCCTGCAAGCTGTGAGGCATACCCGAAAAAAGAAAAACAAAACAAGTCCTTAGTGCCTTTTGTTACTGTAATCATGTAACAGAATGATTTAATTAGATTAGATTGGGGGGGGGGGACATTAAGGTGGAAGACTCCTTTGCCAGCCCCTCTTACTGTGAGTTTCCACGCCAAGAGTTGGAGAAAGTAATTAAGAATGGAGTGATAAGAGATTCCCAGGACAGCATCTTAAAAAAGGAAAACTGGGAACTTCCCTGGCTGTCCAGTGGCTAAGACGCTGAGCTCCCAATGCAAGGGGCCTGGGGTCCGATCTCTGATGAGGGAACTAGATCCTACATGCCACAACTAAGACCCGGGGCAGCCAAATAAATAAATGAAAACCAGAAATACTGTAGACCTTTGAACAACATGGGTTTGAACAGATTCATTTATAAGTCAGTTCCTTCCTTAAATACCTCTTGCAGTACTACTTGATCCGTGGTTGGTTGAATATACAGATGTGGAACCATGGGTAGTGTGGTCTCACTCTACAGTTATAGGGGATTTTTGACTCTCAGAGAATTGGTGCCCCTAACGCCATGTTCAAGGGTCAACCATATAGACAAGACTTACCTACCCATTGTCTGTATTTCCATAGTGACCAGCAGAAATTTTTTATCTAAGAAGATTTTTTTAGGTGAGAGTGGACAGCAGAAAAGCCAAAATCTGGAAAGTCTTCAGCTTGCTCTGCAGAGAAAGGACAGAAGGAAAGAAGTGAGTATCTAGAGCCTGCAGGAAGGAGCCAGCAGCAGGGACAAAGAGGAGGACAGTCTTCTTAATGGGAGCCCTAGGATCAGGGGGCTTCCCAGAGAGTTGCCCTGATACCCCGATTTCTTGACATACTGACTCTTTTTCTTTCTCACAAATAGGGTTTGCAGTTTATAAACCTGAAGTGTTAAGCCATTTGGAAAAAGGGGAGGCCGTGTGTGTCTGGGCTGAACAAAGAACCTGAGCCAGATGGGTAAGTGCAGGAAGGTCCTGGGGCCACTGATCTGCCTTGCCTTCAACTCGTGCTGATTACAGTAAGTAATTCCAAAGCAACATGAGTTCCGTTGTTAAGGATATAGGCTCATTCTAAGAACATAGGATCCTCCTTGCCAGTGATTATCCAGCCTTTCTCTCTCAGGTCTCACTCTGGTTCATGGTTCCTATGAAGGAAGACTCAAGGAAGGGTCTCTTAACACCTTCATCAGGGCCCAATGGACTTAGGATTTCTAAGTGAGCAGAGTGTAGCATGTAGTTTTTGTGTGCTCTATTTTGAAGTTGCATCGTCAGTTTCCTTTGGAAATGGAAGCAGAGTTGAGAATGGCTCTTGGATCGAGAATCCCCACATTCTCAGAACCTCCATGTTCAAATAATCTGCTGATTCTGAATCCAGTGGTCTCTGTTCTGATCCTGGACTGAGAAAAGATGTCTGCCTGATGGTGACGGGACCTCTAATAGTCTTCTTCACCTCCATCCTCTTGGTGAAGCTGAGGCAGAAGACAGCTGGACCCCAGGCTGGGCAGCCGCAGTTTGTGAACAGATACTCCAAAATGGCAGGAGCGAGAGAAGAGCTCAGCCCTGCCCAGACAAGAGGTGAAAGGCCACACAGTCCTCATTCTTGACGTCAAGGAGGCCTTCCTGACTACACATGTGCAGAAAGGCTCCTTGACGGTCGAAAAGGGAGAGAGTGGCACCTTGAGTAAGTGATATCAGCCTACTCCCTGGCCTCTGCACTGGAGTCTGCCTGGGCTGAGATGTGTGTGTGCACACGGAAGGCCCCTGAGATATGCTAAATATGGACTCAGAACCAGGAAGAGCAAGAAGATTGGCCAAAAGAAACCTGGAACAATGCCCCACAGAAGTGAGTCAAACAGCCACGAGGACGTGTCTCTTTCTCTCTTGGCCGACCTATGTGGCTGTCTACCCACACTTCCCACCTCTGTGAAAATCCCTTTCCACACACTTGATGGGTCATGGCCTTGTCACTGGCCCCTGGTCCCTGTGGTCTCGTGATTAGGATCTGTCACTCTCACTGCCACAGCCTGACGTTGATCTCTGAACAGTAACCGAAATCCTGTTTCCAGGGGAATGGGAAGAGGACTGGAAAGTTCTCTCAACAGGAAAGGCTGTTTTGGCCTTTGAAGATGGAGACCTTCCCTGGCTTCGTGGAGGACCAAGAGCCCTTGCCTGTTTAAGGCGCTCCTGGTTGCTGAGAAATTGGCCCTGGCCATAGTGCAGGACAGATGTGCTCCTGTGCAAGACAGACAACTTGGGTTCACCCTCTCCACAGGTGAAAGGATAACTCTAACCACCAGACATTTAACAGTCGTAGCTTTATTGCTGATAAGGTTAACCTAAACTTTAGACTTACATTGATTAGACTTTGGGGACTGCCCTGGTGGCCCAGTGGCTAAGACTCCCACTCTCAGTGCAGGGGCCTGGGTTCAATGCCTGGTCAGGGAACTAGATCCCACAAGCCCCCAACTAAGAGTTTGCGTGCTGCAACTAAAGATTCCACGTGCCACAGCTGGAAGATCAAATATCCTGTGTGCAGCCACTAAGACCTAGAGCAGCCAAATTGATAAATAAAAACAAATATTTTTTAAAAGTGATTAGACTTTTGTTTAACAACTAAATCTAATAAAGTTATTGTTTTTATTAATTTTTGTCTCCACAGTCTTATGAGTAGAGGAGGCTGCCAACACTGACCCTTTCCTGGCTTAAGAATGAAAATCTCGCCTTCCAGAAAACCTTGTATATCTGTTTAACTAGTGCCTCCAGGACTACAAATTATCAAGTAACCAATCAGAATCAGAGACTTTAAAAGTTAAAGATCACTTTCCCAGGATATATTAGTAGCAACAATCTTGAAGTCCAGGGGTCTTGAAAAACTACTTAACAATAACCTTGACAAGAGGAGCTTTACAATACTGAATAGTATTTGCTTTTCAGCAGCTATAGGGGAACAGAGAGACTTTTTTCCCCTTGCTGAGACTTTTTCACTAGCAAAGTCAGACCTGGAATTCTGGTAGTTCTGGTAGTTAGGACAGGAGGACGGAAAAGAAAGGCAAATCTGAGAAGCTCAAACTTCACAACCAAGAAAGGAAAAGGGCTGAATAGGATAATTATCAAACGGAACATGGGGATGTAATAGAATCCTGTTTTCCATCTGTCAAATGTGAAGGATTCTTGTTAGGTAGAACACACACATCAAACTTAAGTCCCAGCTGATCCCAGCCATTCACAAGCTCTTTAGGTCTTCAATCATGACCTCTTCTGCCACTGCTGTACCAGTGGGTTTTGAGCCAGTAGCTGACCCGTAAGCCCTGGGTCTAGTGAGGAAAGGGGAGCAGAGGCTGGCTCATGGGGTGGCCCTTGGCCCCCAAGTCCATGTGGAGCTTCTGCTGAGACCCTCTCCTGCCCTCCCCCAGGCTGGTATGGGGTCAGGAATCTCAGGAGGGACCAAGAGACTGGGCACAAGAGATCAGCTTGTCTCTGTTGCCTTTCCCTTCTGGCCAGGATGTCCAGAGAGGGAGGTCCCAAGCTTGTGTGCAATCGGTCCTTGAAATAGGTCTTCTGAGTTATTTACTTAAGACCCAGTGCTTTGAAGAGAACTCTTCCTGCCACCTAAGTAGAAGTTTTGGTAAAGAATATGCCTGCAATGCAGGGGACCCAGGTTCGATTCCTGGTCCAGGAGGATCTCACATACCACAGGGCTAAGCCCAGCCGCCAAAACCACTGAAACCTCTGTGCCCTAAAGCCCATGCTCCACAAGAGAAACCACTGCGATGAGACAGCAGAGCACTACAACCAAGAGGAGGCCCAGCTCACTGCAGCTAGAGAAAGCCTGCGAGCAGCAGCAGTGACCAGCGCCGCCAGTGAAGGAATTCTTTACTGAAATGAAGAAGCAAAATGAGTTGAATTATAACACACCATTGCAAATCGACTATACATCAATCAATCAGTCAGTAACTAAACTGAATTGAGGTACTTCTGGGCAGTCCCCCGTTTCCAGGGAGCCATAACCCCCCACCAATTTGTCCGATTCCAGCTGCTTCACTCACATTCACCTTTACAGCCTAAAGAATTGCGAATTTGTCAGCTCAGCTCTAAGCTTCCTTTTCTGTCTGTTACCTGTTCACAGGAGGGAGAAGCCCGCTGGCCTCTTGGTCTGGTTTGACAAGCGGGGTCTCCCCAGGTGAGACACACTGGCGTATCCACAAAACTATGCTATTTTCATTTCAGCACTACCCACTACCCATCGCTGAGCAACGCCCACCTGCCCAGGGCTGCTTTAAGTGAAGCATTTACCTGTCTGGGTAACCTTAAGGGGGAGATGCTTTTATCCCTATTTTACAGTTAAAGTAATTGGCACGGAGAGGTTGATTATCTTGCCTAAGGTCATCTAAACGGATAATTTTTAAAAACATCATTGCTTCTTTTCCGATTGTAGAAGTAATTCTTGTTTATGACAGAAAATGTGGAAAATACACAAAAACAAAGCCATAAATTTATAAAATTACAAAATAACATGAATCATCTCTAAGTGCACCCTGAGACATAACCCCATGTTAGTAAGGTTCTACCAGGTTTTTTCTTCCCTGAGTATATATATTTTTAAACATAGCTGGGATCATTTGGTACATCTGTTTTATAACCTGATTTTCTAAACATCCTCATTTGTGAACATTTTCCCATGACAGTATCTACTCTTTTACATCATGTTTTTTAATGCCTGCATCGCCTTATATATATGCACTATAATGAATTTTGTTCTTAACTGATTCCCTATTGTTGGACATTTATGTAACTTCCAAGCTGTTATAGTTCACCAACTTGCAGATTTACAATGAGAAATATATCTGGCAAGCAAACAAGACTATTTTCTGCAAGTTGGTCACACATCTTTTCCTCTAAGAAAGTATGTGGAAAATCAAACTATATCACTGAATTCAGAAAGGGGGCTTTGGCCTTAATAAGCAGGTTCAGCAAGCCAGGTGGTAGCCTGTTAAAACCTGTTTGGATAAGACTGTCTACTCTGCAGCCTTCCAAGCTACATCAGAGACCATGGATGTCAGGGTCTTCTCATTCATACCTTTGTTGACTAGTACACAGGGGTTTGTCTTCCTTCTACATAGTAGATAGTTTCCAGGTGAAGAGCTGGCATTTCCCCTAGGATTCGGTATTTCTAACAAAGTATCACATTTCAAAGGCTTTGAAGAGCTTTCTGCAAGTGGTATCCAGTGATTCCTGCTTTCTTCTCATGGCCAGAACCGTACCCTGGAACCAGCTCTGACATGGGAGAGACTGGGAGATGTGGTCTTTTTATTTTAAAAATTTATTTATTTACTTAGTTTTTGGCTGTGCTGGGTCTTTGTTGCTACGAGCAGGGGTTACTCTCCAGTTGCGGTGTGCGGGCTTGTCACCGCAGTGGCTCTGTGGAGCTCGGGCTCCGGCGCACGTAGACTTCAGTAGCTGTGGTGCACGAGCAAACCCAGATCACATTGGAAACTTAAAAAAAAATTGTCCCATTAATAGTTGCAGTTCATTTTTGGTAGAAAGTACAATTTCCACTGCCTTTCCACTATAGAAATATTTTCCCAAGGATGTTTTCCATGAAACCAAAATAACTGTAATATTAAGTGACGGACCTTAGCATTCTCCCTGGCTACAAAGTCTCTTTCCTAGAGTTTCCTATT
This sequence comes from Madoqua kirkii, assembly GCA_006408675.1. Classification (NCBI taxonomy): domain Eukaryota; kingdom Metazoa; phylum Chordata; class Mammalia; order Artiodactyla; family Bovidae; genus Madoqua; species Madoqua kirkii. The sequence continues at coordinate 46,067 of SJYC01126296.1, forward strand.
CTGATTTGTGAAAAAAGTGGCCTTTAGGAGGGGCCAAGATGAGCCAAGATGAGCTACGGAGAAGGCAATGGCACCCCACTCCAGTACTCTTGCCTGGAAAATCCCATGGACAGAGGAGCCTGGTAGGCTGCAGTCCATGGGGTCGCTAAGAGTAGGACACAACTGAGCAACTTCACTTTCACGCATTGGAGAAGGACATGGCAACCCACTCCAGTGTTCTTGCCTGGAGAATCCCAGGGATGGGGGAGCCTGGTGGGCTGCCATCTTCAGAGTTGCACAGACTGGGACACGACTGAAGCGACTTAGCAGAAGATGAGCTAAGAGAGACCAGCTCTTCTGCTTGACTTTGCTTATATGCTTTCCTTTTACATTTAGCCTGTAATATTATTTCTTTTTTAAAACTCACTTGGATGCTTTATTTGTTTTATTTTTTTTCACTGCACCTCAAATCTTGCAGGATTTTAGTTCCCTGACCAGATATTGAACATGTGCCCTGACAGTGGAAGCATAGAATTCTAGCCACTGGACCACCAGGGAATTTCCTGTGATGCTGTTTTAACTCCAGAAACGAAGATCTAATACCTTGTAGATTAATCATTATGTCAATATAAAGAACAACAACAAAAAAGTCTCCAAGATCCTGATCCAGCTGCAAGAAATCTTTTTGAGATCTTCTCGGTCATCAAGATCTGGTAGATGGATACCACCCCAGTGGTCCGATGGTTGAGGCTCCACACTTCCAGGGCAGAGGCACAGGTTCAGGGTCTGGTTAGGGAACAAAGATCCCACATGCCAAAAAAGGAGAAAGACCTGGTAAGTGAAATAAGAATGGCAGAATGTTTACCGCTGCAGTTAAATTTTCCATGCAAAAGTCTTTTTTAGAAGTCTTTAAAAATTGAAAGATATCCAGAACATATAAAGTACTCCTGCAATTCAACAACAAAAAAGCTCATTTAAAAAAATGGGTAAAGGACTCCAATAGACATTTCTCCAAAAGAAGATATGCAAATAACTAATAAGCACATGAAAAGGAGCTAAACATCACTAATCATTAGGGGAATGCAAATCAAAACCACAATGAGATACCACTTCACACCCATTAGGATGGCTATTATGAAAAAACAGAGAATAGCTAGTGGTGGCGAGGCTGTGGGAAAATTGGAACCCTGAGCAGCGCTAGTGCAGCTGTTGTGGAAAATGGTATGGCAGTTCAGACTGAAGCGACTTAGCAGAAGATGAGCTAAGAGAGACCAGCTCTTCTGCTTGACTTTGCTTATATGCTTTCCTTTTACATTTAGCCTGTAATATTATTTCTTTTTTAAAACTCACTTGGATGCTTTATTTGTTTTATTTTTTTTCACTGCACCTCAAATCTTGCAGGATTTTAGTTCCCTGACCAGATATTGAACATGTGCCCTGACAGTGGAAGCATAGAATTCTAGCCACTGGACCACCAGGGAATTTCCTGTGATGCTGTTTTAACTCCAGAAACGAAGATCTAATACCTTGTAGATTAATCATTATGTCAATATAAAGAACAACAACAAAAAAGTCTCCAAGATCCTGATCCAGCTGCAAGAAATCTTTTTGAGATCTTCTCGGTCATCAAGATCTGGTAGATGGATACCACCCCAGTGGTCCGATGGTTGAGGCTCCACACTTCCAGGGCAGAGGCACAGGTTCAGGGTCTGGTTAGGGAACAAAGATCCCACATGCCAAAAAAGGAGAAAGACCTGGTAAGTGAAATAAGAATGGCAGAATGTTACCGCTGCAGTTAAATTTTCCATGCAAAAGTCTTTTTTAGAAGTCTTTAAAAATTGAAAGATATCCAGAACATATAAAGTACTCCTGCAATTCAACAACAAAAAAGCTCATTTAAAAAAATGGGTAAAGGACTCCAATAGACATTTCTCCAAAAGAAGATATGCAAATAACTAATAAGCACATGAAAAGGAGCTAAACATCACTAATCATTAGGGGAATGCAAATCAAAACCACAATGAGATACCACTTCACACCCATTAGGATGGCTATTATGAAAAAACAGAGAATAGCTAGTGGTGGCGAGGCTGTGGGAAAATTGGAACCCTGAGCAGCGCTAGTGCAGCTGTTGTGGAAAATGGTATGGCAGTTCTTCTAAAAAATTAAAGATAGAACTACCATATGATCCAGCAATTCTACTTCTTGGTAGATACCCAAGAGAACTGGAAACAGGGGTTCCAGTAGATAATTGCACACCCATGTTCATAGCACCGTTTTAACAATAGCCAAAGGTGAAATCAACCCAGGTAGTCAATAGATGACTGGATAAACAGTGCGATATATATATGTATAAACCAACAAACAAAAAAAGCGGCATGTTATTTGGGCTTAAAAATGAAGGAAATTGTGATGCATGCTATGGCATGGATGAACCTTGAGGACATTGTGCTCTTGAAATAAGACAATCACAAAAGGACAAATCCTGTTTGATTCCACTTACATGAGGTACCTGGAGGAATCAAATTTTTTGAGACAGAACATAGAATTGTTAGGGGAAGCACACTGGCGGCCACCCAGCCACCTTAGCCAGGCACCCTAGTAGCCATTTGCATGAGTTGCTTTATGACAGGAGATCCTGGTAAAGAACATGGAACAAATAAGCCGCCACCAGCTGGAAGAGTCAGAAAAGTCTAAAGGAAATACCATCTGTCCTACCACCTCCTCGAATCCTTCTTGCCGGCATTCATCTTGGCTGAACAAGGCATGCACCACCAGGAAGGACTCTGACTCAGAATGATTGGCTAAGGACAACTCGGAAATGAATCCCATCACCATAAAACCCGAGACTGTGAGCCAGTGGCACAGCAGTCCTCCTGGGTCCCCTCACCCCACTGCTCTCCACTCCGGCGACCCTTCCCAATAGAGCCTCTTGGTTTGTAGGCTCGTGAGTCTCCTCTGACAATTTATTTCCGAGTGTTAGGTAAGGGCCCAGTTTCAGGCCCTGGAAGGGGTCCCCCTTCCTGCAACAGAATGGTGGTTACCAGGGACTCAGAATGATAAGAACAAATTGGTGATTAAGATTAAATAGTTAATCCCACTGCTGCTGCTGCTGCTGCTGCTGCTAAGTCGCCTCAGTTGTGTCTGACTCTGTGCGACCCCAGAGACAGCAGCCCACCAGGCTTTCTGTCCCTGGGATTCTCCAGGCAAGAACACTGGAGTGGGTTGCCATGTCCTTCTCCAAAGCACAAAAGTGAAAAGTGAAAGTGAAGTCGCTCAGTCATGTCCAACTCCTAGCAACCCCATGGACTGCAGCCTACCAGGTTCCTCCATCCATGGGATTTTCCAGGCAAGAGTACTGGAGTGGTGTGCCATTGCCTTCTCCAAGTTAATCCCACTAGGGAATTGTAAGTAGAAAAAATATGGGAGACCCCTGTAAGTTAATGATTACTTAAGAAATCAGGTTTGCTTAACCATGAAACCATACAGGCTTGCTTAGCAGCAAAACTAAAGTGACAGAAGCATGCACAAAACCAATAAAACACTGGTGGTATGAGGCCCACATGCTGCCCGTGAGCTCAGCAAGTTAGTGATCCTAGGACACGCTCCCTACATACATTAAAAAAACAATAATGTGTGGATCTAGCCTGACCATGTAGGAATGAGAAAACTTCCCTGCCCAGCCTGGAGAAGGAGCTGATGATGGAAGCATGATGTCCACTCAAGAAAGACAAAGGTCTTCTCCCCCACTGCACTTTTCCTTTGATTATAAAACTGTAGCCCAGTAAGTTCTACCAGCCAGCTTGTAAGCCTCAGTTCAGTTCAGCTCAGTCGTGTCCGACTCTTTGTGACCCCATGAATCGCAGCACACCAGGCCTCCCTGTCCATCACCATCTCCAGGAGTTCACTCAGACTCACGTCCATCGAGTCAGTGACGCTAGCCAGCCATCTCATCCTTGGTCGTCCCCTTCTCCTCCTGCCCCCAATCCCTCCCAGGATCAGAGTCTTTTCCAATGAGTCAGCTCTTCACATGAGGTGGCCAAAGTACTAGAGTTTCAGCTTCAGCATCATTCCTTCCAAAGAAATCCCAGGGCTGATCTCCTTCAGAATGGACTGGTTGGATCTCCTTGCAGTCCAAGGGACTCTCAAGAGTCTTCTCCAACACCACAGTTCAAAAGCATCAATTCTTCGACGCTCAGCCTTCTTCACAGTCCAACTCTCACATCCATACATGACCACTGGAAAAACCATAGCCTTGACTAGACGGACCTTTGTTGGCAAAGTAATGCCTCTGCTTTTGAATATACTGTCTAGGTTGGTCATAACTTTCCTTCCAAGGAGTAAGCATCTTTTAATTTCATGGCTGCAGTCACCATCTGCAGTGATTTTGGAGCCCCAAAAAATAAAGTCTGACACTGTTTCCACTGCTTCCCCATCTATTTCCCATGAAGTGATGGGACCAGATGCCATGATCTTTGTTTTCTGAATGTTGAGTTTTAAGCCAACTTTTTTGCTCTCTTCTTTCACTTTCCTCAAGAGGCTTTTTAGTTCCTCTTCACTTTCTGCCATAAGGGTGGTGTCATCTACATATCTGAGGTTATTGATATTTCTCCCAGCAATCTTGATTCCAGCTTGTGCTTCTTCCAGCCCAGCGTTTCTCATGATGTACTCTGCATATAAGTTAAATAAGCAGAATGACAATATACAGTCTTAATATACTCCTTTTCCTATTTGGAACCAGTCTGTTGTTCCATGTCCAGTTCTAACTATTGTTTCCTGACCTGCATACAGGTTTCTCAAGAGGCAAGCCTCACCAGTGTCCTATTCTAATAAATCACTTATCTACAACTCTGCCGCTCATTTAATTCTTTTCTGTGCTGAGACATAAAGGACTATGGTTCAGAGCTCTTTAGAGCGACCCCTCTGCCAATGACACCCAATCAGTTTCAAGAAGAAAAAGGGATGAGGAATTACTGCTTAATGAATAAGGCATTTCAATTTGGGAAGATGAAGAAAATTCTATCGAGATTGGAGGGTGGTGATGGTTCTATAGCAGTGCAAATGCACCTGATGCCCCTTAACTGTACACTGAAACATCCTTAAAATGGTAAATACATTTGCCACAACTTTTTCAAAAAGAGTAATCACTGGTTGGGTTCAACCCTGAGAAAGTCTTCTTTGGGATTGTTCTTTTGGTGTGGATGCCATGGAACAAAGCCATGGCCAATTACAGCCCTCATGTGAAATGAGTGAGAAATCAATATTTGCTGCCGTTTAACAAGTAAATATATTTCATGTTGTATTTTTAAACATCTTCAAAAATATTTATTATTTATTTGGCGGCACTGAGTCATTTGTTATAGTACATGGGATCTAGTTTCCTGACCAGGGACGGTACCCTGGGCCCTCTGTGTTGGGAGCTTGGAGTCTTAGCCACTGGACCACCAGGGAAATCCCGATGTTTTTATTTTACTATAATAAAAATATTTGAAAGAAAATTTTTTGTTTAATGAAAGTAATACAGGTTCTTTTTTTTTTTTTTTTTTGCCAAGCGATGTGGCTTGTGGAATCTTAGTTCCTCAACCAGATATTGAATCTGAGCCTTCAGCAGTGAAAATGTCAAGTTCTACCTACTGGACCACCAGAGAATATCCAAGAAAATAGTACAGGTTCTTTGTGTGTGCTTTTTTTTTTTTTTTTAATGTTGAAAGGAAATACTTCTCTAATCCTTTTCAGCAATTTAGAATAAATTCATCCAGATTTTATATATAAATATATATTTTGTAGAAGGACCAACCTGAACCTTGTTTTTCCACTTACAGCAACTTCCTGCATCGTGAAAAATTTCCAAGTCTTTCTATAGAGATCTACTTTATTCTCTTCATAGTGCATGATATTTCACTATGTAGATATGCTGTATCTATTTGAGCAATATCTTTGTGTGTGCTTTTTTTTTTTTTTTATGTTGAAAGGAAATACTTCTCTAATCCTTTTCAGCAATTTAGAATAAATTCATCCAGATTTTATATATAAATATATATTTTGTAGAAGGACCAACCTGAACCTTGTTTTTCCACTTACAGCAACTTCCTGCATCGTGAAAAATTTCCAAGTCTTTCTATAGAGATCTACTTTATTCTCTTCATAGTGCATGATATTTCACTATGTAGATATGCTGTATCTATTTGAGCAATGGAGGTTTATCCTTTGTGATACCTTGGTTTACTTGTTTAGCGGCCCGAGTTAGGCTGGTTAAGGCGTATACGGGTAGATTTTAAAATTCTTAAAGAGTGAAGCCTACCTGACTTATTCTCCCACTTGAGGGAGGTGGGAGGCTTTGTCACCCTTAGAGTTCAGTTTCTGAAGTGGGTTTGGGTGCAGGTTCAGAACTGCGGGGCTGTGCACACTCCTCCTCCCCACTCCCACCCCCATAAATATTCCTGTTTTGTGCGTGTGACCCCTCCCTGGTCATGGGAGTTGGTCGGTGTACAAAGCAGGAGGACTGCTTTCTCTTTTTCATCCAAACTTTCGCTGTGGCCTCTGCCAGTCGTGACCCCAAAGTGCCCACCTCCCCTCTGGTCATGGCAGCTGCCACCCTAGCACTTGGGTCTGGGAAGCCTTGTTTCTGTGGTTTCTTTCCCTAAACCTTGCCATGGCACCCAACCGAGGTTTGCATGCCTTCCTGTGCTTAGAATATATTTGGCTTTTGTGCCCAGTTCCTAACAGAGAAATCTCTAAGCTTTGGAATTTCCTGATTGATAGGAGTATCTTTTGTTAGCTTGAAGGGAGCCCCTTTTGAGCACACTGGAGTTTATGCTAATGAGGTGACTTAGGGTGGGGTCCCTAGATGGCCTCAGGATGAGGCTAGACCCCAGAAAGACCAAGCTATTAGGTCACACCTCTGAGAAGGGGGTGGTGCTGGATCTTACGCTTCATTAAAAACTCTTGGACAGTGAATGTGATGAGCTCTTCGGAGCAGGTGAACAAGAAGGCACCCATGTGCCAGGAGGGCTGCTCGGCTGAGGTCTACACGGGGCAGAAATACCTGCGCTCTGCCTATGTATCTTGTCTCCTATCTTTTAATGCCCTTTACTGTTTTTCTGAGTTCCAAGAACTGCTCTAGCAAATTAACCCAACCTCTCCCCTTCCCTCCCTCTTTCCTCTCCTTAACCCTTCCTATCCTTCCCAGTTTTTCTACTCTCCCAGCCTGGATGCAGGAATCTGGTCGAAGGGCCCTCAGCCTGAGCTGAGGATTGGAGACTGATCACCTCCTCTTTACAGAGAACTCGAATTCTGGTTGTGGTCTGGTCTGATTTCTGGTACAGCTGAGCTCTAGTCCTCCCTTCTCTGGAGGCCCAGGGAAAAGTCCCATAATGCCTGGGTATCTGTAGGTGGCAGGAGATGTATATAAGGCCACCCCTTTCGTGCCCCCCCACTCCCGCCTCCTCCCCCTTCTTTCAACCTGGATTCCTTTCCTCCCTTGAAATCTTTGATGTCAGTACTTGGATCTGAAGTTCTGTGTCTCTATAGGAAGTTTTCTGAGAGACTGTATTCTTGTATTTAAGGGCTTCCCTGGTGGTGCAGATGTTAAAGCGTCTGCCTGCAATGTGGGAGACATGGGTTTGATCCCTGGGTTGGGAAGATCCCCTGGAGAAGGAAATGGCAACTCCAGTATTCTTGCCTGGAGAATCCCATGGACAGAGGAGCTTGGTGGGCTACAGCCCACGGGTCACAAAGAGTCGAACACGATTGAGTGACTTCACTTTCACTTTCACTTAAGGAGGAGTTCGTGGGAAGCTCAGGTCTATAGCTATTCAATCAGCAGCGCCAATGACAGACAGCCTGGACTTGAGACTGGTGTTGGAAGAGGAGGAGGTCTTCTGGGACAGAGCCCCTGACCTCTTGACCTGTCCCAAGTAGAGGTAGTGTCAGAACCGAGATAAACTGTGGGGTGAGAACTGCTTGGCGTAGGAACACCCCATTCCACCCAATCCTCCCTTCCCACACACACACACCTGGAGACCAGCAGTGTTGAGAATAGAGAAGGAAAACAGAATTTTTGCCTTGACCTTCCTTTGCTGTGCTGACTGTACAGACCTGACTGTGGCCCTCTCTGTGGAAGAGTCTTCCTAGACATGAGCCCCGGCTTTTTGCAGCAGAGTTCTTCTTGCTCATCAGGCACAAACAAGAGACTCAGTGCCACCCCCTACTCTGCTGAATCTGGCTGTGCCCCTCAGGCATCTTCCCCACGGTGCGGTAGAAACCTCGTGCTTCAGGATCAGCTGAGGAAGTGGGGCTGTGGCCATAACCCTCCACGCATGAGGACAGGCACTGACCCCTCTGAGAAGAACCTCCATTAGAACGTGATGGAGACTCAGGGGAATGTGGTCTGACTCAGTTCATTCCTTGCTAACCAAGTCTTTGCTGCCACCCATGTGTCAGTGATGCGGTCTGAAGTGTCCGTTTAGTTGGTTTAGTTTCTGACTCTTTGCAGGTGGCGTGGGCCCGTCTGCAGAGGGTGGGCTGTTTCTGCTTCTCCCTCATGTTCTGCTCGGATGTTTTCCTCACTGAGGCGGGCAGCTCTCCTGTGCTCTGAGTCTGCCCTCACCTCCCTGGCACTCATGTCATCGGCCTTTGTATGAAGACCCTGCCCCTGGGAGTCTTACTTCTGTTGGTTCCTCCAGCCACTTCAGGTTCCTGCTGACAGAAGTGTTAAGGCTGGTTGTGATCCATTATCTCCCCTTTCCTGTTTTCAGTGCTATGAATGGAATTTCATTTTTTTTCCAACCTAACGTGATCATCCTCCTGGGAGAAGGGGAAGCACCCTGGGAGCTACGCCTGCAAGCAGCTGAGGATGGAAAGCCTCACTCACAGGTGAGGGGGGAGTCTGCTACACCCCCACGTTGTGGCAGCTCCTTCCCTTGTGCCAGTTACAATGTTGAGGAACCCAGTGTGGAGTGCTAATTCAGATGAGTCTCTGTTTCCGATTAGTCTTTAAGTCAGCAGGTGGGAATCTGATGGACACCTCCACAGAACACCTCGCCATGTGTTCCCCTCCTCTGGGTTAGCTGCCTGCACAGAGGGGACAGTGGCCTGATCCCTGGTCAGTCTGTAGGTGCTGAAGATGTCAAGGATGTCTTTGGCTCCCAGCCAGTCTCCTTCCCTGCTGGAAGTGGACTTGATTTCTGCATATCTGCTAACATCCCTGTTTCTTCCCCATGTGTTTCATCCTGTCCTTTGTCTCCTTCTTATTCTTCATGTAGCACCACTACACACTGTCTTTGGTTTCTTGGAGGTTTCCGTTTTGGCCCCATTCCCAGTCCTTACTAGTCAGAGTTGTGAAGATATGTGCTGAAGCTGTCATTATTCTCTCTTGGTTGAACTTGATTATTCTGTTCTTCTCACATTGATTTTTGCTCAGGGTCAGGATCAAGTCACATGTTATTTGCCAGATGGTGAGAGAGGACCAGGAATCAACTTAATAAGGCAGAGTGTTTCTGAGGACACAAGGCCTGGAAGGAAGGCATTGGGAGGACCCCTAGAAGCAAGGCCCCAGAGGGCTAATTTTGTTGAATCCCATGGATCCCAAGAAACCACAAAAGGTCTTAGAAGAAAGGATTCTGCAAATACAGTGTGTACAGTAAGGGATCCACTAGGAAGCCACCACTTGCTGTCTGGCAGAGGAGCTTCACTGGAGAGAGGTTTGTTTGTACCTGTTCCTGCAGCCCAGAGGACTTCCACTGGCAAAGAGTCCTGTAGATGTGAGCGGTGTGAGAAAGCGCTGAGAAACAGACATGTATTCTCACCATCAGGGTGCTCACGCCAGAGGGAAACCCCACGCCTGCACCCAGTGTGGGGAATGTTTCCAGGCTAGTGGTGTGATCGTCCCCTGCAGAGTGAAGGCCTGAGAGTGTGAGTAATGTGGCAGAGCCACAGCCTGGTCCCCAGCCTACACCGTGTGGGGACAAGTCTGAGTGCTGAGGGTGTGGAGGAAGCATCGGAAGCCACCACTCAGGCTGCCCATCCATGCTTCATGACAGAGAAAGCTCACGGGTGTCACAAGTGTGAAAGAGCCTTCTGAGACATGAGGCCCTTTCTTCTCATCAACGAGCACACAGGATTATCGCTCGGTCACTCAGCTGCATTCAACTCTTTGCGACCTCATGGACTGCAGCTTGCCAGGCTTCCCTGTCCTTCACTATCTTCCAGAGTTTGTTCAAACTTATATCCATGGAGTCAATGATGCCATCCAACCATTTCATCCTGTCATCCCCCTCTCCTCCTGCCTTCAATCTTTCCCAGCATCAGAGTCTTTTCCAATGAGTCAGCCCTTCATATCAGGTGGCCAAAGTATTGGAGATTCAGCTTCAGCATCAGTTGTTCCAATGAAGACTCAGGGTTAATTTCCTTTAGGATTGACTGGTTTGATCTAAGGAACTCTCAAGAGTCTTCTCCAGCACCACAGTTCAAAAGCATAAGTTCTTGATTGCTCAGCCTTCTGGGAAGGAATATATCTGCCAGGAGGGCCTTTCCTCAGGAGGTCACTCTATTGTTGGTCAAACAGTTCACACAAGAGAGAAGCTGAACAGAACATAAAGAGTGTAGGAGAGATGTCAGAGAGAGATCACATCTCATCACACACCCATGTTCACACCCCAAGTAGGCCATGTGCATATCACAGGTGTGGAAGAGCTGTCATGTATATCATATTAACCTCTGGTCACTGCAGAGTTCACAGGAGAGAGAGGCCCCATGAGTGCAAAAGCTCCCAATGCTTGGTTTTTCTGAGTGTTCACTGTGAGGAAAGCCTTGCATGCATGGTGAGTAGGAAAAGCCCTTTGGGGATCGACCCCATGGCATTACCCATCAGATAATTTATACTACAAGTAAGTCTTAAGAATGGTGTAGAAAAGCCCTCAGCCAAAACTGGACTCTCGGGGCCCATCAAAGAGTCCACCAGGAGAGAATCCTGGAAGAGCAGACGTGGTCAGACACCCACCTGATGGATCATCAAAGACTCCACTCTGGGGAGAGGCATCAGCCAAGAGGGAGGAGGGTGCGAAGGTCATCAGTAATCACAGAGACCTTCACTGACACGGCAGGATTCACGTCTCCCATGAATTCAAATCCAACGAGGGTGATGAGCAGGGACGGAGAAGAACGCTGAAACTTCCTCTAGCCAAGAACTGATGTTGGAGACAGAAGGACAGACAGAACAAGGAGTGGGAAGCCTCCACTGTGGCTCACCTGTCCCAGAGCAGACCAGCAAGCTCAGTAAAGGGCCAGCAAGTGAGCTCGCTAGGCCTGTGGGCTCTGCCATTGGAGCGTGGAAGCTGCCAGACGGTCAGCACACGGATGAGTGTGGCTGAGTTCCAGGGAAACTACAGAAACAGGCAGCCAGCCAGATGGCCCACAGGTCATACTTTGCCAACCCATGTTGTAGAGAAAGCCTCTTAGAAGCCTTAGTAATCCAAAGGTGGAGTCATGCTCGACTGGTTCCTTCTGCAGAGAGATCCTAGAAGAGCCTGATCAGCGGAGCAGAACCTTTCCAGAGGGGGTTCGGGGTCAGCGGAGCAGAACCTTTCCAGAGGGGGTTCGGGGTCAGCAGGCCACACGTGGACGATCCCACCACCTGGGTTCTTCCACAAAATCACTGAAGGGCTGGTGCCCAAGGGCTTGTCAGAGAAGAGCAAGACAGGATATCTAAAAGTGCTTTCAAAGTGAATGTGGTAAACACATAAAAAAGGCGATTTATGTGAAAAGACCCACTCTTCAAGGATTTTTTTCTCCAGCTTTGCTATTTTTTGGATTTTCTTTTTTTGGCTGCAATGTGTACAGTCTTGCAGTCTTAGTTCCCTGACCAGGGACTGAACCTGAGCAGTGGTAGTGAAAGCCCAGAACCCTAACCACTAAGCCACCAGGGAACACCCTCCAAGTAGTTTTTGAGCCCCTACTCTGTGCCAAGCTCCTGCTGAGGTAAGTTCGGGAGAGTCATCATGCAGATGGTTTTAGGGTCAGGGACTGGGTGCTTTTACCGAGGGCATTTCAAAAAAATTATTTACACTATTTATTTGGCTGTGCCAGATCTTTGTTACAGCATGTGGGGACTTAATTCCATGACCAACCATCAAACCCTGGCCTCCTGCATTGGGAGTGCAGAGTCTTAGCCACTGGACCACCAGGGAAGTCTCTTACCGAGGGGATGCTCGAAAGCTGAGCTGGGGCCGCCAACATTTTAGAAGTCAGGATGAGGAAATGGGGGATCCAGCATGAAAGATTGTGAAAGTGTCCTGTGGAGTTGGGAAGCAGAGTGAAGAGAGTGTCTGAAAAGTGAGGTGCTCACCCCCAAGTGCTGCCATCCAGTGGCTCAGGGCAGGACGTGGACTGGGACACTGGGTTTATCGGAGGGTAGTATATATTAGCTCCCTGGGGCCACTGTGACAGATCACTACCAGAGAGAGTCACACTACCAGCTGGTGTCTTAAAACAACAGGAATTTATCTTTACCATTCTGGAGGCCAGATGTCCAAGACCATGGTGCCAGCAGGGCCGGGCTCCCGCTGAGGCTCTAGGGGATCTCACTCTGCCTCCTTCAGCACCTGGAGGCTCCAGGTGTACCTTGGTTTGTGGCTGTAGAGCTCCATTCTCCTTCTCCTCCTTCACAAGTCCATCTGTTCTTTCTTTCATTTATTTCTGGCTGCACTGGGCCTTTGTTTCTGTGTACCGGCTCTGTCTAGTTGGGGTGAGCAGGGGCTCCTCTTTAGTTACAGAATGTGGGCTCTAGGGTACTCGGGCTCAGCAGTCGTGGGGTGCAGGCTTAGTTGCCCTGTGGCACATGAGATCCTCCCAGACCAGGGATGGAACCTGTGTCCCCTGCATTGACAGGGGTTTCTTAACCACTGGACCCCCAGGGAAGTCCCAACAGGGCCCTTTCTTCTGCCTGTGCTTCTCATGTGTCTCTTGGGACACTCAACATTGGATTCAGAGATCACCCAATAATCAGGACAATCTCAAGATTCTTAATTATATCTGCAAACACCTTTTTTCCCCCCAATTAGTTAACATTCATAGGTTTCTGGGGTTGGGATGTGGAGGCATCTTTTGCAGGGCACCATTCAACCCACCCACTACAGGTTGTGTCAGTGCAAGGATAGTAGTGAAGCATGTGAGCTGTTCCAGAGAGAACGGGGGCAGAGGGAGTGCAGACTGCGAGCGTGTGTAGAGCTAGAGGCTAAGACTGAGTCACGCCTGCCTGATGAAAGCAAGGATCCTGTCTCACCCACCTCTCTGTGTCGGATGCGATTCGCGCCACCCCCCCCCCCCCACCAACACGTTCTCAGGAGGAGAAGGAGGCGGCAGGGAGGCAGTTTTAGTGTGGTATTCCTGTTGCATAGCTGTGGCCTTTCTGGAATCAGCCACTGCAGTGGGCGTCAGGTCTCTAGACCCTGGAAGCCACACGAGCTTGGCTGGGGGTTGGGGAGATAGCATTAGCAGGGCAGGTGGGCAGGAGCTAGAAGAGAACAAAGGTATAATGTGCCAGAGCTCCTGTGAGCACCTTGGGAAGCCCTGAAGGCTATGCTGAAGGCTTGCAGAGACTATACTGCCTTTGGTACCGGGCGGTCATCCATAAAATAGATTGCATGTCCTCCTGCAGCCACAGAGACTTGTCCTCCCAGGCTACACCCACTTTCCCATCTTCCAGGAGAAAGAGATGGTCTTACCTGCAGGACATCTACACTAGGTTTGGCATTCAGGCCAGTGTCCAGATCTCCAGTGGTAAAAGCCCACCCTGGATCTTTTGTACAGGATTGCTTAGACAGGGACTCAAACAGTGGTGCCCTTTGGGAAATGGTAGTGTGACTCTCAGCCTTGAACAGAACAGCAGGTCTTAAGAAGAGGCCATGGCCAGAAGGGGCCGTGGCCAGAGTAGGCCAGGTTGTGATGTGCAGACAAAGATGGTGATGCCAGAATAAAATGACTCACTGGAAAGGGATAACACCTGGAGGAAAATGGCTTGTGGGGAAAGATGTATTTCAAGTTGGTTGAAATGTAATTTTTTCAAAAAGATTTTCTGAGGCACACCTCCAAGTAAGTTGCATACCTTGTTCTTTCAATTCACTTGTTTGGGGCCCACCATCAGGGTATGAAGGTAACTCCATGATGGCAAGGACTGGCCACCATCCTGTCTAATACAGCTGATGGAACAAACTGGAGGAGAAAGGAAGGGAGAAACAATCAGCTTCTTCTGCATCTTTGTTCTGAGCAGTTGCTAGGTGATGTCTAGGAGAACCACGGCCACCAGCTAGCTGCAGGAGCTGTCCTGCGAGCTCCGGCCCCTGCACAGCACTGGGCGGGGGTGGGGAGACGCAGACGGAGGGTGTCTGGCCCTATTGGACTCTCTGACGATGGACTGCATGCCACCTTCCGGCCAAAGGTTTGCCTTGCTGGTTTCTACCATCCCCAGCCTTGCTTGCCACCTCCCAGCTTTTCCCCTTCTCTGTCCTCATTCCCAGCCTGAGGGATGCCAAACTGAAAGGTGTCCTTTGATTCCCCTCTCCCCTCAGTTTTCTCTTCTGCCCCTTTCAGCCAGCCCGAGCTGAAGAAATGCTGTGGGGACTGGTGGTGTGTCACCTCCAGTACCAGCGCCAGCCCCGTGACCTCCTTCCATCCTCCCATCTTCAGATAAACCTTAAGCCATGAGATGGATACAAACACTTCTACTTATTAAGAAACGGACTATTTCCTGTCATAGCAGTAAACAGGGATGTCACAGTCATCAGCGCTTCCAGCCCTCCAGGGCACTTAGGAAGGAGAAGAATACCTGCGTGACCGAGCAGCCATTGGCTGCAGCCACTCCCTACGGTGAGCACTGAGGAACTCAGGACGTGAAAAATCACAGGATACTGGCCCCAGATAGCTGAGATGGATGTGAAAGGAATGATTTCAGTGAGCCCAGACTCCTGCATCTTCCTTATATTAAGGAATATTAAGGTATCTGGTTTTAATTCATAAAAGTGCTCTTGATGTTCAGACTACCTGCCCTTTGTAACAAACTTCTATATAACCTG
Organism: Madoqua kirkii; assembly: GCA_006408675.1. Taxonomy (NCBI): domain Eukaryota; kingdom Metazoa; phylum Chordata; class Mammalia; order Artiodactyla; family Bovidae; genus Madoqua; species Madoqua kirkii. The sequence continues at coordinate 61,114 of SJYC01126296.1, forward strand.
ATTCCTCTCCTCGTCTCCTGGGAGCAGTTCTCCCATGGTTACTTGAAATGCTGTCTCCTGGGCTTGAAGTCATAAAAATCCCCACTGAATAAAATGTAACTCTCAACATTCAAGTTGTGACTATTTTTTAAGTCAACCTCCTGTTATATACACTTCTTACTGAGGATAAGATAGGCCAGGCACTCAACTCTAATGTGTGAGCAGAGCATTAGGTCTCTGCTCAGCTGATCTTCCCATAATGAACATCAGTTTCTTTTGGAACTGAATGTCACACACAAAGTCCACATGACTGGTAAAGCACAGATTTTTAAAAAGTGTATAACCTATTTTAAAGAAAGGTTGTAGAAAAATATCTATTTTTATTAGATAAATATCTAATCAAATAGTTACTTTATGAAGACCAAAGCCTAGCTCTAACCTGTCTTTTGAGAAGAAAAACAATGAGAGGAGAGTTGGCCTAAAGATATCAAGACTTTTCATGAAGCTACAAAATTCAGACAATGTTGAACTGGTACAGAGACAAATGGCCATAGAAACAGATCCACACATATGAACGCCTGATGTAAGAGGTGGTATCCCAGAGAAATTGAGGAAAGGTGAATGTTTTGGTAAATAGGGAAGGGAATTTTGGTAATTTGGTGCAGGAAAGAATGGCATTCACATAAAAATAACTTAAAATGAATCCCTACCCCACACTAAACTCAGAATTAATTCCAGGTGGACTAAAAATCTAAGGATTTTTAATCCACGGATGAAAAGCAAACCTACAAGGGTTTTAGAAGACAATATAGGAGAATATGCTTATGATCTAGGAAGAAGGACTCATCTAAAAATTCACATAAGAGCATAAACCATAGAGGGAAAAACTCATGAATTAGACTACATTAAAGAATTTCTACATGAAACCAAAAAGAAAATGAAGAGAAGCCATAAATGAGAAAAGACAATCGCAATTCATGTAATAAAGAACGGGAATCCAGAATATGTAAAAAGCTCCAATAAGTTAAAGAGTAAATAGTTTGTTGTTATTGCTGTTAAGTCACTAAGTTGCATCTGACTCTTGTGCCACCCCATGGACTGTAGCCCACCAGACTCCCCTGCTGATGGGATTTCCCAGGCAAGAATACAGGAGTGGGTTGTCATCTCCTTCTCGAGGGGGATCTTCCAGACCCAGGGATCAAATCCAGGTCTCCTGCACTGCGGGCAGCTTCTTTACCAGCTGAGCCCCCAGGGAAGGCTTCTGTACTGCTAGTGCCACCTTGCTGTCATTCAGCAACTTAGTCGTGTCCGACTCTTTGAGACCCACGGACTGCAGCTATGCCAGGCTTCCCTGTCCTTCACCATCACCCTGAGCTTGCTCCAACCCATGTCCATTGAGTCAGAGATGCCACCCAACCATCTCATCCTCTGTTGCCCTCTTCTCCTCCTGCCTTCAATCTTTCCCAGCAACAGGGTCTTTTTCAAGGAGTTAGTTCTTCACATCAGGTGGCCAAAGTATTGGAGTTTCAGCTTCAGCATCAGTCCTTCCAATGAATATTCAGGACTGCTTGTCTTTAGGATTGACTATTTGGATCTCCTTGCAGTCCAAGGGACTCTCAAGAGTACCATAAATGAGAAAAGACAATCGCAATTCATGTAATAAAGAACGGGAATCCAGAATATGTAAAAAGCTCCAATAAGTTAAAGAGTAAATAGTTTGTTGTTATTGCTGTTAAGTCACTAAGTTGCATCTGACTCTTGTGCCACCCCATGGACTGTAGCCCACCAGACTCCCCTGCTGATGGGATTTCCCAGGCAAGAATACAGGAGTGGGTTGTCATCTCCTTCTCGAGGGGGATCTTCCAGACCCAGGGATCAAATCCAGGTCTCCTGCACTGCGGGCAGCTTCTTTACCAGCTGAGCCCCCAGGGAAGGCTTCTGTACTGCTAGTGCCACCTTGCTGTCATTCAGCAACTTAGTCGTGTCCGACTCTTTGAGACCCACGGACTGCAGCTATGCCAGGCTTCCCTGTCCTTCACCATCACCCTGAGCTTGCTCCAACCCATGTCCATTGAGTCAGAGATGCCACCCAACCATCTCATCCTCTGTTGCCCTCTTCTCCTCCTGCCTTCAATCTTTCCCAGCAACAGGGTCTTTTTCAAGGAGTTAGTTCTTCACATCAGGTGGCCAAAGTATTGGAGTTTCAGCTTCAGCATCAGTCCTTCCAATGAATATTCAGGACTGCTTGTCTTTAGGATTGACTATTTGGATCTCCTTGCAGTCCAAGGGACTCTCAAGAGTCTTCTCCAAAATCACAGTTCAAAAGCATTAATTCTTTGGTGCTCAGCCTTCTTTATGGTCCAACTCACACAACCATACATGACTACTAGAAAAACCATAGCTTTGACTAGACGGACCTTTGTGGGAAAGTAATGTCTCTGCTTTTTAATATGCTGCCCAGGTTTGTCATAGCTTTTCTTCCAAGAAGCAAGTGTCTTAATTTCATGGCTGCAGTCACCAACCACAGTGATTATGGAGCCCAAGAATATAAAATCTGTCACTGTTTCCATTGTTTCCCCATCTATTTGCCATGAAGTGCCAATAGTGCCACCTGGGAAGCCATAAAAAGACTTGATCAGATCTTTATATATATAAAAAAGTGGCCAATAAGCATAAAAAAAGACAGATGCTGAACTCTTCAGTAATCAAGGAAATACAAAGTAAAATCATGAGATACAAAACCACATCCATCATTTAGCAAAACTAAAAAGCCTTATAATACCTGTTGAATTAAAACTTTTATTATTGCATTTTTTAAAAAGGTGTATAACCTTGGAATATTTGAGAAGTATACATTTCATTGCCGACTGATGTACCAATTGCAAAGTTTTTTCGAAGTGATGATCCTTTGCTAGTTGGGGAGAGAGGAGAAAGTCCCACAGTCACTTTTAGGGACTTGTCTCCAGAAGTGGAGTGGACTTCTTCATAAGGCAGGGTTTTGTTGATATGATGCTGCATTCAGCATGGCCTCCAAGTGATGCCCCAGGATCCTGTGACCCTCTCAACACATGGTACCAAATATGTTATCTGAAAATAAAAATGAGCATGGTTCCTGTTTTATATACAATTTAAGATGAAAACCCTTGAAATAGGACCAGTCCTTTTAAAAATCAAACTTTGCACCTTAAATTTCTTGGATCCTGATTCTGTTCCTTACTTTATAAATGCTGACATATTTGATTTTTAAAATTTTTTTATATTTTTACTTTATAATACTGTATTGGTTTTGCCATACACTGACATGAATCCACCATGGGTGTACATGAGTTCTCAATCCTGAACCCCCCTCCCCATATCATCTCTCTGGGTCATCCCAGTGCACCAGCCCCAAGCATCCTGTATCTTGTATTGAACCTTGTGAAATATATTTGATTTATAATGTTGCATTAATTACTGCTGTATAGCAAAGCAATTCACTTATATATACATTCTTTTTTTAAAAACATTATTATTATTTTTAAATTTTTATTTATTTGGCTGTGTTGGGCCTTCATAGTGGCATGCAGAATCTTTTGTTACGGTATATAGGATCCAGTTCCCTGACCAGGGATGGAACCCAGGCCTCTGTATTAGGAACAAGAAGTCTTAGCCATGGGACCACCAAGGAAGTCCCTATACATTCTTTTTAAAAATATTCTTTTCCGTTACGGTTTATCATGTGTGTTAGTCGCTCAGTCTTTGCCACCCCATGGACTGTGGCCCACCAGGCTCTTCATACTGCTGTATAGCAAAGCAATTCACTTATATATACATTCTTTTTTTAAAAACATTATTATTATTTTTAAATTTTTATTTATTTGGCTGTGTTGGGCCTTCATAGTGGCATGCAGAATCTTTTGTTACGGTATATAGGATCCAGTTCCCTGACCAGGGATGGAACCCAGGCCTCTGTATTAGGAACAAGAAGTCTTAGCCATGGGACCACCAAGGAAGTCCCTATACATTCTTTTTAAAAATATTCTTTTCCGTTACGGTTTATCATGTGTGTTAGTCGCTCAGTCTTTGCCACCCCATGGACTGTGGCCCACCAGGCTCTTCGTCCATGGAACTCTCCAGGCAGGAGTGCTGGAGTGAGTAACCATTTCCTTCTCCAAGGGATCTTCCCAACCCAGGGACAGAACCCACCTCTATGCATTGGCAGTCTGAGAAGCCCGTATCCACCACACCAGCTGCTTAAATATTTTGAGGGGTGGCATTAAAGATTGAGTTTTTTGAAAACTCAATTTCCATTCTTAGTCATCTCCTATCCTCAGCACTTCATGTGAAGTCCCTGATTGAATGAGGGGCTGAGTGAGCCAGGAGCTTTCACGTGGGCCATAAAGCACCAGCCAGATGCCTGCTCCTGGGAGGAGGTGGGCTCCGTAGTCAGACCACGCACCTCAGCCCGCCACTCCGCACCAGGGAGCTAGGATGCTGACTGGGAGGAGGACAAAGAAGCACCTTGAACCCAAGGAGTCGGGAGAAAGTTTACAAGTGTATTAAAAGTGACCTTGTAATACAAGGATGGGAGGAAAGACTTCCCTCAGAGGAAAAAAAAGGAGAAAACCTAGGTTTGAAACAAAGCACTCATCATCACCCCTATCCACGTAACCAGAGGGGCCCCGGAAGGCTGATCTCCAACCGCAGACGGTGGGCCAGGGCGTGCCAGACCGCCCCTAAAGTGCAGGCGGCGCCAGCCTCGAGCCGCGGAAGAAGCAGGTTCACGAGCTTTGAAACTGTCAGATAAGATGATATCCATGAAATCCAGGATTGCTAGAAAGTCGCAGTCTTTCTTCTCCAGACTGCCGAAAATAGGAAGTAGGAAGTGAAATTAACAGCGCTGGGAATGAGAAACGAACAAGGCCAGGCGCGCTGGTCTTTAAAGCATCTTCTGTACACATTCCATTCCGGGTGCTGAACTAAGCAGTTTTCACTTTAATCTTCATAACATTTCATTTACATGACATAACAAGTCATTTAATCCTCATTACAACCCAAGGAGATGGGTGCCCCAATCTTGTTTGATCGAGGCGGAAATTCTGTTAGATTGAGTAATTTGCCCAGAGTCGCCTGGCTGAATTAAGAGGACTGATTTAATCACTATGCCAGTAACTTTTAAGGATGACCTTCAGTACAAGATGTATTTTAGATCCAGAACACATACGTATAACTGGAAGGAAATTTTATGAAACATGTACCCCTGCTAGCTACAGTGTTCTCTGATTCTTTCTATCCTTTCCATGTTATGTAAAAGGAAACACTGGTCCCGACCTGCTTAATGAGTTTCATAATTCATTAAAGGCACAGGGACACCCCTCCTGCCCCCCATCTCGCCCACTGGAGAAACACTGTATTACTGCCTCCCAGGTCACAGAGTTGGACACGACTGAGCAATTTCACTTTCACTTTTCACTTTCATGCACTGGAGAAGAAAATGGCAACCCACTCCAGTGTTCTTGCCTGGAGAATCCCAAGGACGGGGGAGCCTGGTGGGCTGCCATCTATGGGGTCACACAGAGTCGGACACGACTGAAGCGATTTAGCAGCAGCAGCAGCAGAAGCAGAGAGGCTGGACTCTGAAGAGGGCTTTGCCAGGCTACCGATTGCTGGTCTGAAGGGTAAATACCCTCCTCAGATAAACAGTGAAGACTGTAAGTCTTCTTGAATCTCCTGGCCCTGATGAATTACATCCCAGAGTAAGAGAGAACTGCCTCAGAGATCTTGGAGGAATTGCCACCAACAAAACTGGCAGTAGATTATGAACAAACCATTAATAAGCACTTATAAAGGGGCATTGCATACATTCACGAGGAACAGGTCTCTGTCCTGGTGGAAATACTTCTGCTGTTACTGTAGACACCTGAACTTCAGCAGAGCATTGGACTAATATCCTAACAGCCCTCAGGAGAACATGAGAAATGTGAGATGGCTGGATTCCCTTGGAGGTCTAGTCCCTAAGATTCTGTGCTCCTAATGCAGGGGCCCCGGGTTTGACCCTGGGTTGGGAAACTAGATCCCCCATGCCGCAACTAAAAGATCCTGAATGCTGCAATGAAGACCTGGCGCACCCAAGTAAATAAATAAATTCTTAAAAAATAAAATCAGGCTTTTCTGGTGGCTCAGTGGTGGAGAATCTGCCTGCAGGAGACACAGGTTAGACCCCTGATCTAGGAAGATTCCACATGCTGCAGAACTAAGCCCGTGCACCACACCTACTGAGCCTGAGCTCTAGAGCCTGGGAGCCACAACTACCTCAGCTTGCACACCCCAGAGCCCATGCTCTGCAATAAAGGAAGCCACTGCAGTGAGAGGCCCGGGCACCCCAACTAGAGAGTAGCCCCCACCCACTGCAACCAGAGAAAAGCCTGTGCAGCAACGAAGACCCAGCACAGCCAGAAATACATAAATAAAGTTATATTTAAAAATAAAACAAAAAATTAAAAAATAAAATCTTTTAATACATAAAGAAATGTATTTCCAGTTGGCTGCCTATCCCAAACGGCTCAAAAGAGATAGTCCTTGAGGGAGTTCTATGTAAAATCAAAAGTACCAAACAAGTGTGCTAGAATTTGTATTTTTTATTTTTAACAAAAGTTTTATTTATATATTTCTGACTGTGCTGGGTCTTCATCGTTACATGGGCTTTTCTCTAGTTGTGGCAAGTGGGGGGTTACTCTTTGCTGTGATGAGTGGGCTTCTCATTCCAGTAGCGTCTCTTGTTGAGGACAGGTTCTAGGCGCACGGGCTTCAGTAATTGTGGGCCAGTAGTTGCGGCATCCAGGCTCTAGAGCACAAGCTCAGTAGTTGTGGCCTATGGGCTTAGCTATTCTGCGGCATGTGGGATCTTCCCAGACCAGGCATCAAACCCAAGTCTCCTGCATTGGCAGGCAGATTCTTTACCACTGAGCCACCAGGGATGCCCAGAATTTATACCATATTTAAATGCATCTGTCTCCTCCACTAGAATGTGAACCCTCTGAGAGTGGAGAACTTATTTCAGTTACCATCTTTGCATTCTCAAGGCTTAGCCCAGGCTCAGGTATTCGTTTATTCATTTATATTAAATTTTAAAATATAGTTGATTTACAATGTTGTGTTGATTTCTGCTGGACAGCAAAGGGAGTTAGTTATACATATACATATATCCATTCTTTTCTTTAGGAGCAGACTCAGGCATTGAGATGTTTCTCAGTCATTCTTGGTGGAATGTGACCATCAGCTGATCAATAGCTGCCTGAAGGAGAACTCCAGGGACATGGTCCAGGGCTCTGGTCCGAATCCTCTCATGTTCTACATTCTCACCAGTTACTTGGACGTGGGAATGGATGACATATTTATCAAAGTTTCAGGTGGCACAAAACTGGGACAGCCAAAGCACCGGATGACAGAATCAGGGCCCAAAAATAACTCAGCAGCCTGGAATGGTGGGCTGAATCAGGATGAAAAATAATAGAGATCTGTATTCTGCTTGAAGGTCTAAAACTTCTTAAACCCAGGATCTGGTTTAACAGCAACACATGTGAGGGACATGGGGGGTTTATGGGAAGCTAACAAATGAAGCAGCAATGCAGTGAGGTTGCTGACACCGAAGATTCAGCTTGGTCAACACTACAGGGAAGACAGCGCCCCTCTACGTGGTGCAGGTTAAAGGAGGCTGGAAGAACTGGCTTGGTCTAAACAGTCATGAAGGATGAGACAGATACAACTCTAGAGGCAGACAGTACAGAAAATCTGCCCACATCAAAATCCAATATTTTGTTTAGTGAAGGACACCATCAAGGTACTGACTAGATAGAGGGCAGATTAGAAAAACATATATTAAACGGAATGAATACCTAGAGTATTTAAGGAACACGTGCGAATCAACAAGAGGAAGGCAGGAGGCCAAGAGAAAAGAGGGCATTTCACAGAAGAGGAAACTTGAACTGCTACCAGCTTCAGAAGAGATGCTGGGATGCACCACTAATCAAAGAAATGCAAATTAGAGCGACAGGCTTTCTCTTTCTGGTAATAGCAGGATAATGGTCTCCAGCCATCCTCCTGCTGAAAACAACGAAGTAAGCCATTCATGGGGTTGCAAAGAGTAGGACACGACTGAGCGACTGAAAAAAAAAAAAGCTGGACAGGATGTTGAAAACATCCTCTGTAAAGAACTGACAAGGAGGACAGCATCAAACTGTAGATCACCAGTACCAAGGTAGGAGGAGCTCAGAGGCTGCTGTCCTGCTAAGGAAGGGTCTTTGTCCACTAAGGGAGGGCTGGCCTTCCCTTTTGATGACATCTTGAGAAGAATGGGTCTCCATCACAGCCCAGGGCCTGCCCAGTGGGAAGTCAAACAGAAGACTCTTTCCCCCAAATAAGGCAGGATGAGGGTAAACTATTTAGAAGTGGACCAGCCTGCCAGAAAGACAGCCTGGTTCTGTTTACCTGGGTTACCCAGGATATCCCAAGCCTTGACTTTGTGTGGCTCAGTATTGACAAGGTACCCAGGCTCCTGGAAGAAGCAAAACAAATTCTCTCTGGAAGAAATACCTTCATCCTGGTCCTCAAATTATCCCTACAAACAATTTTTCCAATATAATGACTAGCATATAGTAAAAAATAACTTAGGGCACAAGGAAATCAGGCTCCAGCCTGTTGCCCTAGAAGCCAAATTCTGCGGGACTCCAAACCAGACACCTCCGGCACAGGTCACTTGGCCATCAGCAAATGTGTCCAGAACCCAGGGACTGGTGAGGGGGTCACAGTGTGGGTGCATGTGTATGCCACAGAGTGCAGGAAAGTTCCACCTGGAGGAGCTGGTCAGGTTCTCTGATAATCTTCTCACTTTTCCAAAAGTGTGCTTGAAGAAAAGTGAAAGTGTTAGTCTTCGTGTTTGACTCTTTGCAACCCCACGGACTCTAGCCTGCCAGGCTCCACTGTCCATGGAATTCTCCAGGCAAGAATACTGGAGTGGGTAGCCATTTCCTTCTTCAGGAGATCTTCTCAACCCAGGAATTGAGCCAGGGTCTCCTGAACTGCAGGCAGATTCTTTACCATCTGAGCCACGAGGACCACATGCTTGAAGAAGGGCCACTTTTTCTAATTTGCTTAAAGGTATCCTGTGGCCTACGGGCAGCCCCATGCCAGACTTTAGACACTGAAACTATCTTATACAGGCTGTAAAATCATGAAGTGTATGACTTAAAGAAATAGGTTGAACACATCTGCGAGAAATAGACAACTAGTAAAAGAGATATGGCGGGTTTGAAAAAGAACCAAGCGGGACTTCTAGAAATGATAAATGCAGTAAATGAAATGAAAAATCATTCCAGTGAGATAACCACACTATACCAATCAGAGAGACAAGTCAGATGGGAAGGAAATATTCAACACTGGCTAGGATTCGGGGAACTCAGATCTTTGGCCAGCGCTTGCAGATATGAATAGAAAACTATCTTCTGGAGAGGCACCTGGAATACTTTGTGCAGTGGCACATATATGCCCTGTCACCTAACAGTACTAACCCTGGGGTCAGAGCTCAGAGGAACCGTTGCACAGGCCAGTGCGGAAATGACCTTGAGGGCCACCATACCAGCCTCACATGGCTGCAAGCAGCTGGGATGTGGCCCTCATGCAACTGGCGGTGGCTTTATTAAGGCAGATGTGGAAAGCAGGTTTTCATTTGGGATAAGTGATACTATATAGCCTGTGGAAACTGAAAAAGGAAGAGGCTTTTTTTTTTTTACCATGCCACATGGCATGTGGGATTTTAGTTCACAGGTCAGGGGTCAAACCCACACCGCTTGCCCTAGAAATACAGTCTTAAGCACTGGACCACCAGGAAGGTCCCAAGAAGGCTTATCTTTAAGGGATTCTGACCAAATAGGAAGCCAAGGTGATTTTTTAAATTGAGATGATTACAAAATTCAATTTTAAAAATATTTTATTTGGATTGCTGTCATAGTATTAAAATCATCTAATTTGTTTTGTTAAAGTCAGTACACATTTGTTATAGAAAAAATAATCCAGATTATATGGCATGGCTGTTTTAGAAAAATAAAATAATGTCAGTACTTTTTTCTTTTTTGGAATGGTGGTTGATCTTCTCAGAGTCTGGCAAAAATAAACTCAGCCAAAAAGGAAATCTGACCAATTAGTTCCAGAGTGTTAACCTCCCAGGACTCCACTTATTTGCATCATCTGTTTTTGCTGAATACATTAACAAAATCATCTTTTCATTCATCTGTGTATACATTTGCAAAGCTAATGATTAACTTTAATTATTTAGTTAATTATTTAACAGCATGAAACATTTTAAAGTCCTTATAATAAAATGTAACCTACAGCTAAATCTGAGATGTGAAGATTACATATTAAATTTTTTTAACTCTTTTTTTTTGGTTGCACAGCGTATTGGATCTTAGTTCCTAAACCAGGGATTGAACCTATGCCCCCTACAATGGAAGCACAGAATCTTAACCACTGGACCACCAGAGAAGTCCCTGAATCAAGTTTATATTGAATGACAAGTACCAACCGGTGACAAATAATCAGTCGGCGGACTGTTGATTAAATCAAGAGACCAAGACTAGTACCTTAAATAAACTCATACCATATATTTTAAATAGTGAATTGAGTCTACCTTATTAAAATCAAATCACCTAACTCCAAATGCTAGGTGCAATTTATGTTGACAGTATTTAAAACAGTTGGTAATTCCTGAACATTCTGGCTCTTCCTGGCTCTTTCCTTGACCTGGAAAGAGCTTGACAGACAAGACGGGCAGACCCAGAACCTAACTTTCCTAGTGGGCACATCCCATCAGCCTGTCTGGGACTGGGTAACATATACTGAAATATGTTGGCACCAATCCGCTTTAATGCTGACTAGCTTGTTGATGTAAAATAATATATGTTGAGGCTATGTTGGAAATTCCTTATTCAGGAATTAAATGCACACTTGTTTGCTTTGTTGGTTTTGGAATGCTCAGCTCAGATATCTTTTTATTAGGTTCTCAGAGCTGTAGGTATTTCTCATAAGTAAGCTTCTTGTTGATTGCCTTTTTTTGTACATAAATGAAATCCCAAATTGGAGAAATGAATACTAATTTTTTCTACTTAAAATGCAATTCTTTTCTAGTTTTATGTATTCTTTTCCCCTTTTCATTAATTATTTAACACATTTAATGATCCATAGGGGTAACTGGCCTGAACTGAAACTGGGAAAAAAAAATACATATGTAGTACAAATGATTATTTTTTTTCCCTAAAAACTGTTGTGAGAAATAATGGAGTGAATTTAAAAGAGCATGAACTTTACAATCACTGCGACCTGGGTCTTAACTGGTGTTCCCCAATCAGCTATAAATTAATGACCCTGTTGCCATTTCTGTTCCATAAAACAGAATATCACTGTCCTTACAATTGTTATAAAGTGTAAAGCTAATGTGAGTAAAGTGGTTGGTGTCTGGGAGAGGGTTTTTGATATTATTCCCTTATGTGATTCTTGCCAGGGTTTGATGGCTTAAGCATGTAACTCTAGTGGATTTTTTATTTTGTTTGTTTATTTTTACACAGCATGACCTGGTGGATCATTCTGGCCCTTTAATCTGTTCTTTTCAACATGATTTCATTTTCACCTGTACTTGAGACATACCATCATATGAGTAATTTATCCAATCTTCACAATAGCCTATGAAGGTCTGTCTCAAAGCCCTCAACATAAGCTCACAATCCAAAATTAGAAAACCCACAAGGAAATAATCCATAGTGAATAAGAGTTTGCCTACATAACAAACAGCAGGATTAGACTCTCACAGCACAGACAATAGAGTTACAAGATTTAAGCTATAAGTATGATAAAAACAATTAGTCATAAAACAGAGAAATCAAATGCATGAAATAAACAGAATATCATAAAAAGATTAACTAGGTATCAATGATTACAAATAACTAATATCATTCAACATATAAACTCAATGGATGGATTACACAGGTTAGAAGTAGCTGAGGTTAGAATTGGGCACTAGAAGATAAATCTGACAAAAGTGTTTAAAATGTAGACAAGAAAGATAAAGAGATGAAAAATGTGTAAAGGAGAGGAAGAGGCATGGTGGATAGAATGAAATGTTCTAACAAATATCTGAAAAAAATTTGAGCAGGAGAGAATAGAGAGAATGAGGGGGAATGGAGAAAAATGCTCACTTATTTACAAATGCATTCAACAACTATTTATAAGCACCTAATACGTGCCAGCACTATTAATACGGCTCTTAAAACAGATAATGAGATGATGAGAACAGATCATGATTGATCATCATCCAGAACTGATTTTGCACAAGAATTCTCTCTGTCTCAGGAAATAAGTCTCAAGATATACTAAATCCTCACCCAGATACATCAGAAAGAAACTAAAGAACTCAAAGACAGGGGGATGGGGGGATATTTTAAAAGAAACAGTAAAGAAAACATGTGTTCCACAAGCAATGAATCCAGGACAAATAGCAAATTTCTCAACAGCAACTATAGAAAACAAGAAGACAGGGCACTACTGCCTTCCTAGGTCTCGGAGGAAATATCTGGCAACTCACACCATTACACCCAGGTAAACTATCATCTGAGAATAAAGGCGACTTGAACAAACCCCCAGTATACAGTCGACTCCTGTTCAGGTTTATCTAAATCCTTACTATCTTTTTAGACAGCTGGAGAAATATGAATATAGATTCAGTATTAGATGGTGTAAAGAATTATTATTTTATTAGTGATAAGGAAGTTGTGGTTAAGTAGGAAATGTCTATTTTTATAAGATACTCAGGAATTTAGAGGTAAAATGTCATGATATGTGTAATAACTTTAAAAAAAATCACAATGAGGTCTTATTTTACATCATGATATTGGCAAAAGTTAAAAAAAGAAAAAAGGAAAATCTGCAAATACTGAGCACTGAGGAAAACAAATGTCTAGATGCTGGTGGTAGAAGAGTAAATGGGCTAGTTGGAGAGTAACTTGGTGTCAAAGTAATTTGATATAGCTGCAGATGCAATTTCCTCCTACCAAGTCAGATCTGTATCATAGGAAAATTCTCCCACCTGTGCAGAAGCCTATTCCAAGCGGTCCCAACTCATGCTAGTTAGAAGTTAAATGTATGTGCCCACCACCTTTACCATACATTTTTCCAGCCCTCTTCCCAGTCTTTTGTTTAATGTATCCTGACTGAAACTTATCACACAGAAGATCTGTCTAGAAAAAGTCTAGAGCAAATTATTAGCATATACAATCTTAGCATATAACTATATACAGGAATACTTATATAACAGATGGATAACTAAGATATTATTGTCTTCTGATAGAATATTGCATCACCTGTAATGTGATCTAGTTAATTAAGTTTGAATCTAAACAAGCCTTTGGATCTAACTTGCAGTTTAAAGGAAATCTAGAGGAAAGAGAAACATGCTAAACACCCCTTTATGGAAGCAATCAGATGCAGAAAGCGGGCTATTTCATAGGAAAGCCAACCTTGTCAATTTAGTCAATCAATGTCATGAAAGAAGGGACAGTGCAAAACTAAAAGGGGCTTAAAGAAACTAATGCAGCATGTGGTTCTTGATTGGATCTGATTGGAAAACCAGATATTACTGGAATAATTGAGAAAATCAGAATATGGAATGGATATTAGGTGACACTAAGAAATTACTGTTTGTTAGATATGTTAACATTAATTGGCTATGTAAGCAAAAGTTTTTTTAAAAATGTAGATACAAACATTTAAGATTAGAATATCAAGACATCTAAATTATGGATTTTTAAAATATAAAGTAAGTTAATTTTTTATTGAAGTATAGTTGATTTGCAATATTTCAGGTGAATAGCAAAGTGATTCAGTTATACATATATATTTTAAAATATTTTTCTCCATTATAGATTATTATAAGATTGAATATAGTTCCCTGTACTATACAGTAGGACCTTGTTGTTTATTTTATATATAATTGTACATATCGGTTAATCCCAAATTCCTCATTTATCCCTCTCTTTGCTTTTTTCTTTTGGTAACCATAAGTCTGTTTTCTATATTGGTGATTCAGTTTTATAAATAAGTTCATTTGTATCTTAGATTTCATGGTAAATTAATTTTTTAAGTGAGGGTGAAATAAAGTCACTATGAGAAAAACTCATGTTTATCACTTACGCAGTCTCAGTGCAAGATTCCTAAGGGATATATTTCAGAATGAAGGAAACAGAACACTGAAATGCAAGAGAGAAGAGCTTACAAATAAGGACTTTACATTTAAACAGGTATTGACTGCATAAAGCAATAATAACATCAATATGGAGGATCTAAAAATAAGCCGTATCTGAATGCCGGACATATTAATGTACCATATGGAAGGGAGAGGGTCAGTGTAGTAGAAATCAGAGGCTCCTTTACTGTTATGGAGAAAGGTATATAAATAACCTCCTTTAGACTGTCAAGTATGCACATTAAAACAGAAAAGAACTTACTAAAAGAATAGAAGAAATAGGAAGTATAAATTCCAAACCATCAGAGAAGTAATAAAGGAAAAAGAGAAAATACAATCATTTCAAATGTAAGCAGGAAAGCAGAAAGTAGCAATTTAGGAAAATCACAATATAAAATATTCATTATAAGATAGTAACCAATCCAGATATATAACTAATTGCAATAAATATAATTTTCCATTTTCCAAGGATTGTTGTATTTAATGATTTTTAAATATACAGCTATATGCTATATATTAAAGATATCCTTTTCATCACAGGGGACTGGAATGCAAAAGTAGGAAGTCAAGAGATATCTGGACTAACAGGCAAGTTTGGCCTTGGAGTACAAAATGAAACAGGACAAAGGCTAACAGAGTTTTGTTCTTTTAAAATTCATTTATCTGGCTGCACTAGATCTTAGTTGCTGTGTGGGATCTAGTTTCCTGACCAAGGATTAAACCCAGACCCCCTGAATTGGGAACATGGAGTCTTAGCCACTGGACTACCAGGGAAGTCCCGCTAACAGGGTTTTGTCAAGAGAACACACTAGACATAGCAAACACCTTTCCCTCCGCCCAAAAGATGACTCTACACATGGACCACACCAGGTTAATACTGGAATCAGGTTGATTACGTTCTTTGCAGCCAAAGATGGAGAAGCTCTATATAGTCAGCAAAAACAAGACCGGGAGCTCACTGTGGCTCAGATCATGAGCTCCTTATTGCAAAATTCAGGCTTAAATTGAAGAAAGGAGGGAAAACCATTAGGCCATTCAGATATGACCTCAAATACCTTATGATTATACAATAGAGGTGACGAATAGATTCAAGAGATTAGATCTGGTAGACAGAGTGCCTGAAGAACTATGGAGAGAGGTTCATAACACTGTACAGGAGGCAGTGACCTAAACTGTCCCAAATAAAAAGAAATGTAAGAAGGCAAAGTGGTTGTCTGAGGAGGCTTTACAAATAGTTAAGAACGAAGAGAAACAAAAGGCAAAGGAGAAACGGAAAGATATACCCAACAGAAGGCAGAGTTCCAGAGAAAAGCAATGAGAGATAAGAAGGCCTTCCTAAAGGAACAATGCAAAGAAACAGAGAAAAACAATAGAATGGAAAAGACTAGAGATCTCTTCAAGAAAATTAGAGATACAAAGGGAATAGTCCATGCAAGGATGGGCATGATAAAGGACAGAAATGGTAAGGACCTAAGAGAAACAGAAGAGATTAAGAAGAGGTAGCAAGAATACGAAGAACTGTACAAAAAAGGTCTTAATGACTAGGATAAACATGATGGAGTGGTCACTCAACTACAGCTGGACATCCTAGAGTGTGAAGTCAAGTGGGCCTTAGGAAGCATGACTACTAACAAAGCTAGCAGAGGTGATAAAATCCCATTTGAGCTATTTAAAATCCTGCTGCTGCTGCTGCTGCTGCTGCTGCTGCTGCTGCTAAGTCGCTTCAGTCATGCCCGACTCTGTGTGACCCCATAGACGGCAGCCCACCAGGCTCTCCTGTCCCTGAGATTCTCCAGGCAAGAACACTGGAGTGGGTTGCCATTTCCTTCTCCAAAGCATAAAATCCTAATGTTGTTAAAAGTGCTGCACTCAATATGTCAGGAAATTTGGAAGTCAGCAGTGGCCACAGGACTAGAAAACGTCAGTTTTCACTCCAATACCAAAGAAGAACAATGCCAAAGAATGTTCAGACTACTGTACACTTGCACTCATTTCATATGCCAGCAAGGTTATACTCAAAATCCTTCAAGCTAGGCTTCAGAAGTACATGAACTGAGAACTTCCAGGTGTGCAAACTGAGTTTCAAAGAGGTAAAGAAACCAGAGATCAAATTGCCAACATTCACTGTATCAAGGAAAAAGCAAGAGAGTTCCAGAAAAAAAAATCTATTTTTACTTTATTGACTATGCTAAAGCCTTTGACTATGTGGATCCCAACAAACTGGAAAACTTAGAGATGGGAATACCAGACCACCTTACCTGTCTTCTGAGAAACTTGTATGTGGGTCTAGAAGCCACAATTAGAACCAGACATGGAACATCTGACTGGTTCCAAATTGGGAAAGGAGTATGACAAGGCTGTATATTATCACCCTGCTTATTTAACTTATATGTAGAGTATATCACATGAAATGCCAGGCTGGACGAATCACAGCTGGAATCAAGACTGCAGAGAGAAATATCAACAATCACAGATATGCAGATGATACCACTCTAGTGGCAGAAAGTGAAGAGGAACTAAAGAGAGCCTCTTGATGAGTGTGCAAGAGGAGAGTGAAAAAGATGGCTTGAAACTCAACATTCAAAAAACTAAGATCATGGCATCTGGTCGGTCTCATCATGTCATGGCAAATAGAAGGGGAAAAAGTGGAAGCAGTGACAGATTTTATTTTCTTGGGCTCCGAAATCACTGCAGACAGTGACTGCAGCCATGAAGTTGAAAGACGCTTGCTCCTTCAAAAGAAAGTTACGACAAACCTCAGTTTAGTTCAGTTCAGTTCAATTGCTCAGTCATGTCTGACTCTTTGCAACCCCATGGACTGCAGCACGCCAGGCTTTCCTGTCCATCACCAATTCCTGGAGTTTGCTCAAACTCATGTAAGTCAAGTCAGTGATGCCATCCAGCCATCTCATCCTCTGTCGTTCCCTTCTCCTGCCTTCAATCTTTCCCAATATCAGGGTCTTTTCCAAGGAGTCATTTCTTTGCATGAGGTGGCCAAAGTATTGAAGCTTAGCATCAGTCCTTCCAATGAATATTCAGGACTGATTTCCTTTAGGCTTGACTAGTTTGATCTCCTTGCAGTCCAAGGGACTCTCAAGAATCTTCTCCAACACCACAGTTCAAAAGTATCAGTTCTTTGGCGCTCAGCTTTCTTTATAGTCCATTGGCTCTATTCCTTGTGTTGTATATCCTTTTAGCTTATTTATTTTAGACATAGTACTTTGTACCACTCAATCCCCTATCCCTATCTTGACCCTTCCCCTTCTCCCTTGTCACTGGTAACCACTAGTTTGTCTTTGTATCTGTAAGTCTGTGTTTTTACTACAGTCATTAGTTTTATTTTTCAGATTCCACATTTAAGTTATATCATATAGTATTTGTCTTTACTATGTTGTAAACAAAAGTGCTGTCACCCAGGCTCTGTTATTCCATTCATAGAGCATAGGCAGAATAAATTTAGCACAATACTTAAGGGCCTTATGGTTTTTAGAAGGGCAAATGAGCACTGGCTTCAAATTAAAGTCACCAGTTGCACCAGCCCCTAAGAGTCACCCTGTTCTTTGAAACTTTCAAGCCAGGCACTGACTTCTCCTCTCCAGCTATAAAAATCCTAGATGGATTTCTTCTTCCAGTGTAAGAGTGTTCGTCTGCTCTGAAAAGGCTATTCATTTAGCACAGCCATTTCTATGAATTAGCTAGATCTTGTGCAGATCTTCCTTCGGCTTCTACATCAGCACTTGCTGCTTCACTTGGCACTTTTATGTCATGCAGATGGCTTTTTTTTCTGAAACCTCATGAACCAACCTCTGCTGGCTTCAAACTTCAGCTTCCTCACCTCTCTCAGCTTTCACAGAACTGAAGAGAGTTAGGGCTTTGCTGAGGATTAGGCTTTGGTTTAAGGGAATGCTATAGCTGGTTTTATCTTTTGAGACCACTAAAGCTTCCTCCGCATCAGCAATAACGTTTATCATGTCCAGAATTATTGGACTCCTAATTGTGCACCAATATGAGATACCCTTGAATCTGTATTCAGTTTATCTTTTCACTTCCGGTATACTTGTATCTTATGGCAGCATCCAGGGTACTTCTTACTTCCTGGTGTAAGATGTTTTCAGTTTAGAGGATCAGTATAATATTCTGGAGAATATCCAGATGATCAAGGTCATGTTAGCCTATATTGTGACAGAGAGAGCATGAGGGGATGCAAGGGAGGAGCCCTGGGAAGGACCACGACTGGACACCAAAGTCGATTCTATGTGAATGTAAACTGTTTCTGATCTTCCTTCCTGATAGAGATAAAAAAATATAATTATCAGGTCAAAAGCCATGTACTAGGGCTTCCCTGGTGGCTTAGAGGTGAAGAATCTGCCTGCCAGTGCAGGGGACACAGGTTCAATCCCTGATCTGGGAAGAACCCCACACGCCTCAAAGCAACTAAGCCTGTGCGCCACAACTGTTGAGCCTGTGCTCTAGCATCCAGTAGCCACAACTATTGAGCCCACGTGCTGCAACTACTGAAGCCCTTCCACCCTAGAGGCTATGCTCTGCAACAAGAGAAATCACTGCAATCAAAAGCCCGTGCACCACAGCTAGAGGGCAGCCCCTGCTCTCTGTAACTAGAGAAAAGCTAGCACAGCAACAGCACAGCCAGATCCAGCAGAGTCATAAATAAATAAAAATACTTAAAAATAAAGGCAATATATCAAGAGCCAGAGGCTATGTTGGATTATCAAATAGTCCACCACCATCCACCATAATCAATCTGGTTTTTACAGGAGCCATTAAAGTTACAATTCAGTTGCTCAGTCATGTCCAACTCTTTGTGACCCCATGGACTGCAGCACAGCAGGCTTCCCTATTCATCACCAACTCCCAGAGCTTGCTCAAACTCATGTCCATCGAGTCAGTGATGCCATCCAACCATCTCATCCTCTGTTGTTCCCTTCTTCTCCTGCCTTCAATCTTTCCCAGCATCAGGGTCTTTTCCAATGAGTCATTTCTTTGCATCAGGTGGCCAAAGTATTGGAATTTCAGCTTCAGCATCAGTCCTTCCAATGAATAGGAACCATAGAAGTGAAAAAAATAAAAGGAATTATAACCATATAACCACCACATTCTTTGAAGTATTTGAGGATGGTATTAATCTCTGCCATTCTACGTAGGATGCAAAACGGCTTCCAATCAGTCTTGGCTTGTTAGGGGTAGACGATACTGTTTCGGGAGCTTTCACTTGTCTTTTCCTACCATTATGGCTCTTACTCCATAGATCAGGGAACTCCTAGGAGGGTTCTACCAGAGTCTAAACAGATCCTTCCTAACTATGCTTTTGGGAATTACTGAGATCATCAGAGGATTTTTCCACAGACCCATGAGACTTACTGTGAGAAATACTCAGGCCAGGACTCCATTTATTACTCAGCTTCCCTATACCACTTACTACGAGTGCCATGATGTTGCTTTGGTATCCTAATACCACTGTCAGTTCAGATTCTAAAACCCCCATCTCTTAAAAGATCCTGTTGTTCCTCCTTTTTCCTATGTACATTTCCTTTAATAAATTACAATAGGTCCCATTAGGATCAGAGGAACTTCTAGTATGTTGTCATAGAGTTTTTCCTCAAGATAATTCAGTCTTCTCTGGGTCTGAGAATTGGCTTTGATCTGTCAGTTGAGTGAGGGATCATGATTCTTCTCTTCAGTAGCAAACATCACCCTTTGGCTCATTCACTCTTGTTCTTTTTGTTTTGGCTATGCAGGTTGCGTAATGTCCTACTTGACTATCTACCTTGCAGCAGGAATACCCTGACCTAAGCTGTTGACACAGACCTCTATCTGCCTCTTCCCTCTAGTTTCCATCATGCTTGCTGCCTATCATGGTAATTACACCTGCCTTGCCCCTGACAATTAAGTCAGGGCCTCTACTCTTTCAAAATTGTATCTCTCTATTGACACTGGGGACTCCAGTTCCACACTAGCCTCCTCTGGAATGAATCACAGCTTTCAAAGAACAGTTATTACTGATAATCTCAACAATGTCAGTGCTCATCTCTAGCAGATTTCTTATTGCTTTATTGAGGGGAGTAGCCTCTGGCCTCCAAGGAACACAGTCAACTGATGAGTTCTCTATTTAAATTTCCATTTCTTATTGTTGATTAAGCAGCGTTTTTTTGCTTGTTATTTTTGACCATGCTCCATGGCATGCAGGATCAAAGTTCCCTGACCAGGGATCAAACCCTCCCCCTGCACTGGAAGCCCAAAATCTTAACACTGGACTGCCAGGGAAGTCCTATGTTCTCTGAAAGTAAAGCAAATGTATTCTAGCATGTCTACATTTTAACTTTTCCAAGGAAGTTCTAGCAACTCCTCCTCTCTCACTATGGGGTGTTGCCTTCCTGAGTCTTCAAGGAGCTTTCTCAGTGATGTACTAGGATCAGTTCCAGGTGTCTTTGACAGGATATTAAATCCTAAGCCACAAGAGAGTGTTTTTTATTAACATATCCTTCCTTATCCAGTCTTATATTCCAATCTTCTTGTTTCAGAACCCTTAAGATCCCCTTTCCTTGGTACATGCTCCCAATTCCTACTGGTACATATTAGCCAGGTTCTACAACTGTTCTGGTGAATAATTTCCTTTCCTCCAAAGTAGAGTCAGTGTTTCTCCAGCTGGGCCATAATAAAAGATCCAAATTTTTAGCCTAGAAGTCATGTAGGAAGTTGCAGGGAAATCTTGAAGAGGGCAGGTATCACTTACAAGGAGTCTGTCTCAGATGCTGAAAGTGAAGGCTAAGAAAGAGTTGTAAATGGCCTGGTTAAACACTGAAGTTTTCTCAAGCCACAGCCAACCTAAAAAGACCTCAAGAGTCATTTTCATTTTCTGGTTTATTTTGATGTTGCTGTCACCCATAATTATCAAGGCACCCAGTTTTCAGAACTTCCCTGGAAGTCCAGTGGTTAAGACTCTACATTTCCAAGGTGGGGGGCATGGATTTGACCCCTGGTTAGGGAACTAAGATCCCACCTGCCTGCAGCATGGCCATGTGTCTTTAACGTATTATTTCACTGTTCATTACATTACTGTACACATTTGTTACAGTTAAAAGGAAAATATGATTTGTACCCTAAAGGTTATTGCACAAAGTCATTAATGAGTTAATTAAGTGTTGAACAATTAGAGAGCTGGTGTTTTAAAGGCTTTATGTTAAGCAGAAAACCTGGTTGATTGTTATATACATATATGTATTAGAGTGTTTCAAGTACGGTTGCGGCTTCTAGATGTGCTGGGATATATATGTTTTTCTATTTAGAACGATGATGTACACACTCCTCCTGTCTAAAAATTCACTATCTAACATGTTTTTAGGAATGGATTAAATCCTTTGAGGGATGCCTCAACTAGAATACTAGATACTAAGAAGAATAAAATCATATTGTTATTACATTGCTGTGAATATAGCAGTCCATTAGAGACACATGCTCAGCCACTAGTGATACTAAGATTGATCATCTGATATACAATTAATGCTTTCCCTCTTGAGATTGGAAAGTTATCTCTGTGGTGGCTCTATATGAATGTTTACAACAATCAATCATCTGGTTTTAAAACCAGTTGATAATCCTTGCCTGGATCAACAATTTCACTGGAGTTTGTTAAATTGTTTTTCTGATTGTTTCCTTCACACTGCTTATAAGAATTCTGTGAAGGTTTTCTTCTTCATTAACTGGGAGTATGTGGTTTTCTTAAAATAAACTTTTACTGGAAGAGCAAAATAATGCTTAATAGTCTCCCTTTGGACTTCCCATGTGTCTCAGAGGTAAAGAATCCACTTGTCAACCCACTCCAATATTCCTGCCTGGGAAATCCGATGGACAGAGGAGCCTGGTGGGCTACAGTCGATGGGGTTGCAAACAGTCAGACATGACTTAGCAACTAAACAATAACAATTTTCCCTTTAATTACCAATTTTTAAAGCAAAAGTTTAAAAGTTACCCCAAATGGCAATGAGTGAAGAGTTCTTGATTTATTCTCATTTTGAGTATTATCATAAAACAATGAATTTCATTCAATCAATGTGTTCAATTTGATCATTATTCTTTTAGTTACTGAGATTGTGATAACTTTGTTCAGTGGGGACATTTTCATGTAGGCTCCTGGGTTCTTTCGACATGAAAAACTTTTATCTTCTGAAGTTTTCTTGCTTTCTAACATAAAAAGGTGTCCCAGGTGCACTTTGAAAAATGCCTACTTCTAGATGTGGAATCAGCAATTTCTTCAAGAAGCCATGCTTTATTTTATTAGGCACTAGGGTTGCTCATTGTTTCTAGTCCATTTCAGTGGACAAGACCAGAAAAGATATATTTGAAAACTCTTAATTTACTCCTGATTTTTCATTTTAAACATTATTACATTTTCAGTGGGTTTCCTTGGTTATATAATTGTATATCTTTTCTCTTATACTAAAAGCATTGATTCCTCAGGGGCTTCCCTGGTGGTCCAGTGATTAAGAATGCACCTGCCAATGCAGGGGACATGGGTTTGATCCCTGAAGATTTCACATGCTGCAGGGCAACAAAGCCCAATTTCCACAACTACTGTGTGCCTACAGCCTGTGCTGTGCAACAAGAAGCTGCAGCAATTAGGAATCCTGCACGTTGCAAGGAAGAATAGCTCCTGCTTGAAGCAACTAGAGAAAACCCTCACACAGCAATGAAGACCCATCATAGCCAAAAATAAACAAATAAAAACACTGATTGCTCCTGCTTTTAATATAACCACGTCTTTTGACCTATTTACTGGAAAATACTTTATTTTTTTAATTCCTGTATTGATAATACTTCAAACAACATAATTTCAGAGACAAGTTTAAAGCTTAGACAATTTTACATTTAAGGGCTTAAAAGTTTAAACTTTCAGTTAGGGATTTTTTTGTCCTTAAGAGTACATCCCATTAAGGATGGAAAGTCTTCAGAACTAACTCTCTTTGTGATTATATTGCCAAGTTGACATGGTTCAGTTCATTTGTTCTCAAATTGAAAGAATTTTAAAATTTTTATTTTTTGATTAGGTAATTAAATCACATGATTCAAAAACACACAGGCACTTCCCTGGTGGTCCAGTGGTTAAGACTGTGGTCCAATGGTTGAGACTCCATTTTCCCAAAGCAAGACACCCAGGTTCAATCCCTGGTCAGGGAACTAGATCCTGCATGCCAAAACTAAAAAAAACGAAAGATCCTGAATGCCACAGCTAAAATCCTATAGAGCAAAACAAAAGCAAAAAACCCCAAAGTACACCTACAGGAGTCTTAAAGCACATATGGTAATTTCTGTCCTTACCTCTTTTCCCATTTTTACTATTTTCTTATTTATCCTAGGAGTGCTTATTTTTGCAAATATAAGCAAATACTATAACTCTCTTATTTCATTTCAGTTCAGTTGCTCAGTCATGTCCGACTCTTTGCGACACCATGAATTGCAGCACGCCAGGACTCCCTGTCCATCACCAACTCCCAGAGTTCACTCAAGCTCACGTCCATCGAGTCAGTGATGCCATCCAGCTGTCTCATCCTGTCGTCCCCTTCTCCTCCTGTCACCAATCCCTCCCAATATCAGTCTTTTCCAGTGAGTCAACTCTTCACATGAGGTGGCCAAAGTATTGGAGTTTCAGCTTCAGCATCATTCCTTCCAATGAACACCCAGGACTGATCTCCTTTAGGATGGACTGGTTGGATCTCCTTGCAGTCCAAGCGATTCTCAAGAGTCTTCTCCCACACCAGAGTTCAAAAGCATCAATTCTTTGGTGCTCAGCTTTCTTCACAGCCCAGCTCTCACAACCATACATGACCACTGGAAAAACCATAGCCTTGACTAGACGGACTTTGTTGGCCAAGTAATGTCTCTGTTTACTGTCTCTCATAAAAAACATAGATGTTATGTATTAATATACTGTCCTGCACTTTGCTTTTTACACTCAGCAATATATGCTGGAGATCACTCTAAATCAATAAAGAGAGCAATGAATTATTTTAAGAGTCAAGTAGAAAGTTTTACTCACTTTGACTAGAACATCAACCAGAATGTGCTTGTAAAACAAGATTCTTGACTCAGTTCAGTTCAGTCACTCAGTTGTGTCCAACTCTCTGCAACCTCATGGACTGCAGCAGGCTAGGCTTCCCTGCCCATCACCAATTCCCTGAGCTTGTTCAAACTCATGTCATCAACTTGGTGATTGATTAGATGCTCTTAATGTGCACTAACTATTTCCAAATTTATTTCTCAATCTTTTAAAAAAGTGACTATATACAAAAATTATAATTAATACAATTCTCTAGAATGCATATGTGTATTTGGCAT
This sequence comes from Madoqua kirkii, assembly GCA_006408675.1. Classification (NCBI taxonomy): domain Eukaryota; kingdom Metazoa; phylum Chordata; class Mammalia; order Artiodactyla; family Bovidae; genus Madoqua; species Madoqua kirkii. The sequence continues at coordinate 85,709 of SJYC01126296.1, forward strand.
TTTTATTCAGTCTCCATCTATGGATACATGCATTTTTCTGTAAATAACCAAAGAAAGGGCTCCCTCTTTTTTTAAACTCACAATACCATTATTACAACTAAATTTTTAACAATAATTTCTAATATCTTCCAACATCTAGTCAGTTGTCTCATAAAGGTGATAATATAGTTTTTTAAATCTTAAAAATAAAAAACTATGATCCAAACAAGGCCCACACATTATGATTACTTAGTCTTTTAAAGTCTTTTAAACTGCAGGTTTCCTTCCATCCCTTTTTTCCCCTTGCAATTTTTAAAGAAAACTAGTTGTCTAATCCTCAGAGTCTCGTACAGTCTTTATTTTGCTGACTGCATCACTGTAGTACGGCTTAACGTGTTTCCCTGCCTTCTGCATCATCTGTGAATTGGTAGTTGTATCTTGAGGTTTGATCATATTCAGGTTCCATACTTTCCGCTAGACTAATAGGTGGTGGTAGTGTTCTCCAAAAGCAACATATAATACAATATATATGGAATTTAGAAAGATGGTAACAATAACCCTATAGGCGAGACAGCAAAAGAGAGACAGATGTATAGAACAGTCTTTTGAAAGTGGAAGAGGAGAGTGAAAAAGTTGGCTTAAAGCTCAATATTCAGAAAACTAAGATCATGGCATCTGGTCCCATCAATTCATGGCAAATAGATGGGAAAACAGCGGAAACAGTGTCAGACTTTATTTTGGGGGCTCCAAAATCACTGCAGATGGTGACTGCAGCCATGAAATTAAAAGACACTTACTCCTTGGAAGGAAAGTTATGACCAACCTAGATAGCAGACTGAAAAGCAGAGACATTACTTTGCCAACAAAGGTCCATCTAGTCAAGGCTATGGTTTTTCCAGTAGTCATGTATGCATGTGAGAGTTGGGCTGTGAAAGCTGAGCACCAAAGAATTGATGCTTTTGAACTGTGGTGTTGGGGAAGACTTGAGAATCCCATGGATTGCAAGGAGATCAAACCAGTCCATTCTAAAGGAGATCAGTCTTGCGGTTCTTTGGAAGGAATGATGCTAAAACTTGACTCATTGGAAAAGACTCTGATGCTGGGAGGGATTGAGGGCAGCAGGAAAAGCGGACAACAGAGGATGATATAGCTGGATGGCATCACTGACTCGATGGACGTGAGTTTGAGTGAACTCTGGGAGTTTGTGATGGACAGGGAGGCCTGGTGTGCTGCAGTTCATGGGGTCGCAGAGTTGGACACGAGTGAGTGACTGAACTGAACTTGGACTCTGTGGGAGAGGGTGAAGAGATGTGTATAAGAGACAGCAACAACACACAACGACACAACGAACTCATTGGAAAAGACTCTGATGCTGGGAGGGATTGAGGGCAGCAGGAAAAGCGGACAACAGAGGATGATATAGCTGGATGGCATCACTGACTCGATGGACGTGAGTTTGAGTGAACTCTGGGAGTTTGTGATGGACAGGGAGGCCTGGTGTGCTGCAGTTCATGGGGTCGCAGAGTTGGACACGAGTGAGTGACTGAACTGAACTTGGACTCTGTGGGAGAGGGTGAAGGTGGGATGATATGAGAGAATAGCATTGAAACATGTATATTATCATATATGAAACAGTTCGCCAGTCCAGGTTTGATGCATGAGACAGGGTGCTCAGGGCTGGTGCACTGGGATGACCTAGAGGGATGGGATGGGAGGAAAGTGGGAGGGGCGTTCAGGATGGGGAACACATGTACACCCGTGGCAGATTCCCATCAATGTATGGCAAAACCACTACAATTATTGTAAAGTAATTAGCCTCCAACTAAAATAAATATATATTTTTTAAAGCAACATATTTTTATTGTCTGGTTGTTTCTTTTTTTATGGTATTAGCCACCACTGACACTCAATGTCTAGATCCATTAGCTCATTAAGGGTTCATTTACTTTTTATTGTGGCTAATATACCTAACAAAATTTACAATTTAAGCCATTTTTAAGTGTACAGTGGCATTAAATAATTCATGTTGTTGTGAAACCATCACCACTATCAATCTGCAGAACATTTTTCATCTATCCAAACTGAAACTAGGTACCCATTTAACAATAATTCTCCTTTCCTGCTCTCCCCAGCCTCTAGCAAACACCATTATACTTTCTGTCTCTATGAACTTGACTGCTCTAAGTCCCTCATGTAAGTGGAATCATAACAGTATTTTTCCTTTTGTTCCTGGCTTATTTCACATAGCATAGTGTCTTCAAGGTTCACCTATCTTGGAGCATGTGTCAGAATTTTCTTCCTTTTTTAAGGTCAGGTAACATTCCACTGTATATAAATACCACTTTTTGTTTATCCACACATCAATCAGTGGACAGGCTATAGACATGGTACCATTTCTTAAAAGGCAAAAAGAGCTTATATGGAAACATACCAAAAAACCTCAGCAAAATCATTAAAGTTGTCTGAATTGCAGGTAGAGTCAAGAACAAAAAGCAAGATCTCCATCCCCACACAAATTTGCAACAGATACATATTCTGAACTCAAATTATGGTTCCAGCAATATTTTTCAGACCTCAGTGCAAGTGCAAAGGAAATTCCTATATTTCATTTAACTGTGCAGTTGGAGAGCCTCCACCTATTCTTCAATTGGATGTGCTTAATTGACAAGTGGAAAACAGTGA
>SJYC01126297.1:0-23349 GCA_006408675.1 Madoqua kirkii
CAGTTCAGTTCAGTCGCTCAGTCGTGTCCGACTCATCAGTCCTGAATATTTATTGGAAGGACTGATGCTGAAGCTGAAACTCTAGTACTTTGGCGACCTGATGCAAAGAACTGACTTACTGGAAAAGACCCTGATGCTGGGAAAGATTGAAGGCAGGAGAAGAGACAACAGAGGAAGAGATGGTTGGATGGCATCACCAACTCGATGGACAGGAGTTTGAGCAAACTCTGGCAGTTAGTCACGGACGGGGAAGCCTGTCGTGCTGCAGTCTATGGGGCTGCAGACAGTCGGACATGACTTGAGCGACTAAACTGAACTGAATTGACAATGTAATGATAAAAGCCAAGTATCAAGAGAATATAAATGATAGAACTCTATAAATGCCTTTCAAGTGATGAATATGCTCAATTAAAATCACATGCTCTTAGACTGATACCAGTTCTGGCAGTATTACCTGTGTGAAGACATTTTCAAAGATCAAATATAAAAAATCTCATTATAGATCAGCACTAACAGATGAACATTTGCAGTTGATTATGATAGGAAACACTACTTATAATTTTTTTTTAGCTGCACCATGCAGCACATGGGACCTTAGTTCCCCAACCAGGGGTTGAATCCATGTCCTCTGCACTGGAAGCACAGTCTTAACCACCAGATCACCCCGGGGAAGTCCTAGGAAACAGTAACTTTGATCCCCAATTAAGCAGCTGACTTGTACAACAAAAATTTGTACTCAATTACTACTTTTGAATTTTGTTAATAAATACAAAGAAATTGTGGAAATTTGTTTTCCTTAATTTATGTACCTCTATATCCTTGATTTTTCTTCTTGGCATGAAAAGCCTGATATTTACTATGCGATCTCTTACAGAATAAGTTTGCCACCCCCTTGTCTAGAAGAACACTTGTCAATACATCCAGCTGCTTGTGATCACTCCCAAGTTCTATTCCTGTCTTCCACTCATTAAATGGCCTCTAACTCAAGCCAAAACTCTAGAAATCATCCTTGGTATTTTACTTTCCCACAATCTCTATATTAAGCTGTTAAAATGCTGTGTGTCAGTCCTACCTCGAAAAATAGTAACTTTAATCCATCTCCTCTCCGTACCTGCTTTTACTTACTTCTTGTCTGCACTAATGAAATAGCCTAATTGGTCTCCCTGCTCCCGCTCTTGCCCTCTGTATAAAATTTATTTTTGGCTTCACTGAGTCTTCGTTGTTGCATCCCGGCTTTCTCTGAGGTGCATGGTCTTCTCATCGCTGTGGCTTCTCTTGCTGCTGAGCACGGGCTCTCAGTAAAGGCTCAATAGTTGTGACACACAGGCTTAGCTACACCAAGGCCTGTGGGATCTTCCTGGACCAGGGATGGAAGCCATGTCCACTGCATTGGCAGATGGATTCTTTACCACTGGACCACCAGGGAAGTCCAATGAAAGTGTGAAGTCACTCACTTATGTCCAACTCTTAGCAACCCTGTGGACTGAAGCCCACAAGGCTTCTCTGTCCGTGGAATTCTCCAGGCAAAAATACTGGAGTAAGTACTCATTCCCTTCTCCAGGGGATCTTCCTGACCCAAGGATCGAACCCAAGTCTCTTGCACTGCAGGCAGATTCTTTACCATCTGAGCCACAGGGAAGCCCATCTCTTTAAAATGTGAAAAGATCATTATTTCCCTACTTTAAATTCCTTATTGCCTTCTCCATGCATTTAGGATCAAACCCAAATTCCTTATCATAATCAAGGCTCCATATAGTCCAGTCCATCTCTTCAATCACATCTGCAATGAACTGAATGTTTATGCTCCCCAAAATTCATGTTAAAATCCTATCCCCAAAGTGGTGTTATTAGAAGGCTACGCATTGGTGAGATTAGGTCATGAAGGTGAAGACCTCATGAATGGGATTAGTGCCCTTATAAAAAAAAGAGACTTCAGAGAGTTCCCTTTCTCCTTCCACTGTGTAAAGATGCAGCAAGATAAATGAGTCAGGAAGCAGGTCCTTATGATACCAAATCTTCTGGCACTTGATCTTAAGACTCCAGCCTCCCGAAGTGTGAGAAAGAATTCTTTTGTTTATAAGCCACCACATCTGTGGTACTGTTAGAGATGCCAGAATGGACTAAGAAAACATCTCATTCCTCTCCAGGTCCCCACTCTCATCAAATACACTTCCTAGCTCCTCCTTGGCCTTTACATCTGCTGAACACGTAACTGGAACCACTTTCCTTGCCCTGTGTTGCACATCTGGTGTAGTGGGAATTCCTAATAATGTACTTTCACAGCCTTGAGAAATTTCACAGAAATAGTACCTGGAAAAACAGCATGTATTAAGAAACTATATTGATGATTATTTTTCATGTTTTTCTTAGAATTATAGCCTTGTTACAAACTCCAGGGTCAGACCCAGAAGGGTTCATGACTGGAATCATGAAAGCATGGACCTTGGAATGCCTAGTCCGCGTCAGGCATGAATGCTGCCCGTGCACTTGCTAATGGCTCCAGAGACCAGCCAGGAAGGGAACGGCCTGGGGTAAACACACGGAGATCTGGACTGTGTCAGTGTAGTCCATGGTGTTTAGGAGTATGTGATTGATATGGCATGTGTGTTGAGTAAGGTAAGATCTGAGAAAGTCTTGTAGTCTGCAGTTACAAATAAAAGCTGGACTCAGAGTAGACTCTGCACCTCAGTCCAGTAGAGGCCACAGGTCCCCTGACCCCTTGCGCCAGATTTCATGTTCTGTCTTCATTCTTGTCAGTCGCTCCTGGACCATTAGAGCAACAGTCTGGCTCTTTCTTTTGCTTTGGATACTAGATAAATATGTATAGTATACCTTCCTTTCCTGTTACTCTCCGTCTTATTGCCTGTTGTATTTCCTTTCCCTTTTATCTATGATGTACACAATGGTTTAAACATCTGTCTCTTAAAGCGGAAACTCAGGCCCCAGTCCTTGTGATACTTTCTGCTTTCTTCATCAGTACCCAGTACACAGTAGATGCTTATTGTTGAAGGAATAAAGAGGGAAGAATCTAAGTGGTTTGGGGTTTAGGAAAACTGGTATATAAAACTAAGGGTCACCAGTATTTAAATGCTTTAACTCAGAAAAGTGGATAAAAATCATCCAGGAGTGTATCAAGTTAGAAGACAGGGGAAGAGCCCTGAAAAACTAGCATTTATGAGAAAGACAGTAATTAAAATGATAATATCTAATCCTTACTGAGTGCTGTATGCCTCATTTGCCTTTTAGTTGAAAACACTTTCCCTTTATGGATGTGAATGCTCCCTGAGAGAACTGATCCCTGAGTGTGGGGAACTGACGCTCTCACTCTATAATAAGAGCTGACATTTATTGAGTTTACTAAGTACAAGGCACTGTTTTAAGCATTTTACATGTATTAATTCTCACAATCCCATGAACATATTAACTGTTAATGAGAAACTAGAGACAGAAGAGTGAAGATATAGGATAGAAAGGATAATTAAAAGAGCAAAGGCTCTGGAAAGGGGCCTAGCTGTGGACAGTAGAAGGGACATTTCCTCCACTATAAAAAGGAAAAGACAGATGCAGGGAAGTGCACGTTTAAGTGAGTTTAAACCAAAACCTTTCATCACGGAACTCAATTTCTCTATAATTCTAATAACTTGATAAAAAAAATTCTAACATGGAGTTTTAATGGGCTTCATAGGAAGTTATAAAGAGCTGTGGGGAATAAGGAGTGGGAGGAGGCAATTCTGTTGTGTGTCTAGACATCTATCAAGTGCCAGGTATACTTGAAGCTTTACAGATCCCAAGATGGGCAACATGTGGAGACTGTATGGGTGGATCTCTGTTCTTGGGTGGGCCTCCTTCCCCACTCTTCTGTCCCAGAACTTCAATTTACCCTTGAGGATTCCAGGACTTGTTGCCTCAGTGAAAGCATGGTCAAGGTGCTCTGGCCGGAGGGTGGCCCTGAGGCAGAGTGCACTCCTGGAAATTTCATCTTAAGACGAGAGACACGAGACATTAGAATGATTGGGTCTTCCTAAAACATATGACCAGAAGAAACCCTCCGTTTCTGCTCCCTGAAGCCTCGGAGCTGACCCAGGTGTCATCCTTCCAAAGGCTGGTCTTTTAGCCCCTTCCTTCTGTTTCAGGAGCCACCCCACATCCTTCAGATTCCTGTTTTGATAAGGCTAGTCAGAGCCAGCTTCCATTACTTGCAATCCAAGGATCCTGGCCAACAGATACACCCACTTACAGAATGTGCGCCAAAGAAACACAGGTGGGTGGCATGGCAGTAGATCCAAGGGTGGCAGCCTCCATCCCTGACCCTGTACCCAGTGTGGTCACAGTCCTTATAGTGGGGATGGCTCTTTAGAAAGACTGACAGATCCCAGCTAGAACTCACCTTCTCAGCTACAGTTATAGTTTTAGCCCCTTTAGGATCCACACCTAATAACTTCCGAGGTACCTGCTTTGGCAAAGGCTATCAGTCTTGGCTCCACAGTTCTCATGCTCACCATTTCCACATCAATTCGGTCACCTATCCCCACTGCCACACTCTGGCAACGGAGGTCTTTGTGAAACCTCTGGTGATCTATAATAGGTCCTTTACTCAGCTCCCTTTGTGCCACGACAGTAGCGTGTACTATCCCCCATCATGGACTTACTATACCACATTGTCATTATGCCTAGCTTTGGTAGTAGCTGCAAACTCTTCAAGGTTAAGAGTGTAAGTCAGGGTTGAGTACAGTGCTTTGCAATAAATGTTAAACAAACCAAACAATACACATAATATATGAAGTCAGGAGGCAACATTATAAAATCATGTGAACAATCCCTAAAAATAACAACAACAACAACAAAGAACCAGTTAGAAGGTACATAACACCCCACCCCTCAAAACAAAAAAGGCAGGTGAGGACTGAGAATCTGGCCTACAATGTCCAAGATTGTGTTCTCTGCATCAGCGTGAAGCTATCTGATTCTTCCCTCACTGACATAACCCAGCTGCATAAGGGATACATCCAGGTCTTTGCAACTCTTTTCACATGTTCTCTTCCATATAAATGACTCAATTCAGTTCACAGTTAGCTTAGATTTCATGGCAAAGTTTATTTGAAGAAATAAAGAAAACTATGACAATCTCCCCATTCCAATATCTACCCTTCTATGTGTGGACCAAGGGGCTGTAATGTGGGTGAGGATGGACAGGGAGGAGGTATGGTCCCACTGTGCAGTTATTTCTCTAGTTTTCAGCATGTGCTGTCTCAGCCCTGAGTCCATCTAACCTCCGCCTCTTGTTCAGAGCAGTGGCACTACCCTGAGAGTATTTTATTTTTAGGTCAGTGGCCATCTCCTGAGTTCACTGATCACATTTCAGTCCCTGTGATCAATATGAGTGATAAGTGGTGGTCAAAGGTAGACAAGAGGCACAGACTGTGGAGGGAATACCTGTATCAAAGAGAGTTCTAAGTGACTCATGGAATTCTCAATCTGTTAAAGTGCTCAACTACAACATACAAAATAAAGGTGTTGAAAAAGTACCTACTGGTGAGAAAGTAATTTATAGACTGAAGGGTTTCCAGAAAATCATAACAAAAGAAAAGTATATAAGAAGACCTTTACTCATAAAATTTCAGCAATGATGAGGGAAAAGTAAAGCTTAGAGCTTAGTCTCTGGATTACTAGTACTCTGAATCAAACACATCTCTAGATGGAGACCAGCTCCCTTAACTTCTCACAGAGACTGAATTAAACATTTATCATAATTTTTCTTGCTCTAACTCCTCTCTCATCAAATAAAACTTCTGATCTGAAATTTAATCCAGTTTCCTGTATGAAAGGATCTACTACAGGCAACTGATCAGTATTCTAGGGCCTGTAAACCAGTTTCCTGTAGGATAGTTAGCAAAAACCTGGAGGTGAGAAATCAAGTTTTCAAATCTGGCAGGTTGAGGCCCACACCCAAGAAAAGATCCATAATACATCTATCCTTGTGGGATAATTAACAAGATACAGGGAGGTTGCTGCTATTCCCGTGGTTAGGACTCTGCACTGTCCACTGCAGGGGTGCAGGTTCAATCCCTGGTGGCATGCTACGAGGTATGGCCACGAAATAACCACCAACACCAACATCAAGATACAGGATTAGGGTACTGTAGTAGTGAGGGGTAATAAGTATCCATCAGCAGCAGTGGCTCCTTTGTCCTGAAAGTTAGCATATGGCCTTAGCAATCACTTGTAAGTCCAGTGAGCAGTGGCCCAGCCCTGACCCTTGCAGAGGTCCCTATGGCGAAGGAAACAGGCATGGACTCTGAACCGCCGACCACAGTGAGGACAGGCATGTAGGGCTCCAGCATGCGTCTTCATATGCTCTGTCAGATGGTGCTTCAGCTTGAAACGCTTGTTGCAGATGCCACAGCCAAAGGGTCGAAGGCTGAAGGTCAGCATGATGTGCCGGTCACGCTTTGGCTTCACTGCAAAGCGTTTCCCACACAAACAACCAAAGCGTTTTCCATCTGCAGGGGGTGCGCCACCTAGCTTCACAGGCCCATGCACAGCCTGCCCTGCTCCCCCAGGTCCCCCACCCCCTGACAGGATTTCATTCCCATGAAGATCCACCGGTTTCCAGGATGGACCACCTCCTCCAGATGTTGTCCCTGCTCCTGAGGGCAGTAGGAACCCTAGTTCTCTGCTCTCTTCAGCGTTCCCTGCTGGAAACACTTTGGTCTCCTCCTTTGCTCCTACAGACTGACTTCCGCCTCCTGCTATCTCCTCCTTGGACTCAAAGGGTTCCTGCTTGATGTAGAAGATTTTGGGGGGCAATGCAGTATGAGCAGGAGGCTCAGGTGGGGCACTCTCGCCCTCTGGAAGCCTGCAAGGAATAGTGGATTGGGCAGGGGGTGGGACACAGGAGGGCGAGGAAAACTCCCTGATCCTCTTTGAGGCTGAGGAGTCTGACAGGGTGCTGCTGACCCTTGGTCCTCCTCATCTTCTTCCTCATCTTCCTCTTCAACCTGAAGCTGTAATATATCTCCCAGTTCACTTCCCTCCCCTCCAATCGGGCTCTGGTTAGAAGCAGAAGACTGTGCTGGGGTCTGGAAAGGGGAAGAGCGTATGCACCAACCTCCTGTGGTGGAAAGAAGTGTGTGGAAAGGGGTTGCTCCTCGGGATGAAATCCCACCACCTGCGTTTTCCAGTTCTCTAAGGATCTCTGAGCACTGATCTACCACTTGCCACATCTGGAGGCCACTGGCTACAAGAAGGTGTGCAGGGAGAGCATCCAGGGGCAGACGGAGGTGCCCCGAATAAATGAGCTGGAGCAGCCCCTCGAAGGCATCGGCTTCGATAACGCTGGGTAGGGTGAGACGTGGTGCATCCCCCAGAAGTAGTTTGTCGTGGAAGTAAGGAGAAGCGGCGGCCAACACTGCTTTGTGGGCCCTCAGTTCGCGGCCCTGCACCAGGAGAGAGACGTCACAGAACTTTCCCTCCAGCCTGTGGCGGTTCAGGGCCTCCAGCAGCAAAGAACTGTGCTGAGGGAACTCGATCTGGATCGTCCGTGGGGCTGGGTTGCAGGCTGGGGAGGGGGCTACAGGAGGCAAAGGCGTCGAGGTATCCATGGCCTCCTGAGGAAGAAAGAGAGCCCAGAGGGTCGGGTACAGGAGATAAGAGGGCGGAGGAGAGCCCCTGCGCGACGAGGGCTGTGGAGGAAAGAGGGTCACAGAAGCTCTGAATAAGAACAATCGTATCTCCCCAAGCAACGTCCGCCTCCGCTGCACCCCAACGTGTGGAACTTTTCGGTAGCCGGTGGTTTGGGCAGAACAGTCCCACACACTCCCCCGCCAAGAAAACGAAAACAAACCACAACAAAACACCAACCGGGATTGAACTTGCAAGGCCTGTGGCGAGGAGGAGTCCTTCAGCCGCGAGCCGGATCCCGCCGGCCCGGTCGGCTTCTTCCCACCGTTCCGCTCCCCAACTCACGTGCCCGCAGAGTCCAACTCCCTGGCAGGCACCCGGGGACCGCGAGCGCCAGCCACTTGGCCCTTCCTGCCGCCACGCCCCCACGGATACACACGCGGTCCTGCGTCCAGAGCGGCTCTGCAGCAACCGCGCCGCCTCAGCCGGAAGCCGCCTCCTCCCCGCCGGAAGCGGACCCCGGGAAGTTGGGCGGGGCCAGGAAGGCAGCCAATCGGAGGGCGCCGACCTACAAGCCTCAAGTCGATTAGTCACGCCGGCGAGAAGGCGGTGCTGGCGGGAGGCCGTACACTCGGCCGGGGCCGCAGAACGGATGAGAATGCGCAGGCAGTACCGAGGAAGCGGTCGGTAAACCATGCCAGATTAAATGTAACGCCTGCCCCCGATAGGTGCTGAGATTAAGAGGGCATCTAGCGTATGGGCTAGGTATTGTTCGCATCACCTTCTATCCCACGCCCCCTCCCCCGACCTGCCACCAGCGAGGTAGGAGTTCCCATCCTTTACTCAGGGGAAGCCGAGACGGCAAGTGCTGGCCCAGGGGCCGACTCCACAAGGCTAAGGCACCAAGTTCTTTCCTCCGTTCCGTATGGGAGCACTTTAACCAACAATGAAATAATGTTCACTTCTAGGTAATTATTTTTAAGGGACATGTAGATGTACACTTGTAATTTTTTATCAGATACTGCTGCTGTTCCTTAACCTCTATTCTCTTGGGGTTAAGTGGCGCAGTGGTGAGACACATGGGGGAAACTTGGCCTGTGCAAAAACCCCTACTCAAAACAATCTTGCTGGTTGGGAGAGCAATATTCTAGGGCCAAGACTATGGCGTCACACAAGGATACTAAACTTCTCCCAAGCTGGCAGCTTCCTCTCAAAAAGCAGTTCCTGTCACCATGCTGATCTTCCCAGAGGTCCGAGACTAGGAAAGTCAGCACCGCGATAAAAGAACAATCTCCGTTATTAAACATGATTTTTCTGTTTCACCACACACTCCAGAAAAAAAGGAAATGGGGCTGGGAGTGGAAGAAAAGGGGCAGTGGTCAGGGAAAGAGTAGGCTGGGGGTGGGGAGGGAGAACGAGAAACCAAAATAAAACAGGTAGGAAGAACATCTCCCTACCCTTATTGGGGGAGAGGGAATCGTGGTGGGGAGGGGGCCAGGAAGCGCTGTACAGAGGGGTTGCCCCCAGCCCACACACACACACCCCGGATATGTACAGTACAAATCCCAGATAATTACAACAGCCAAAGAAGATTAGAGGAGAGGGCGTCCAGGAGTAGGGTCTGAGGCTGGGAAAGCAAGGAAGGGCACAGGGATAAAATTTCACATATTTACAACTTTTATATAAGTATAAATTTGGCCCCGGCTGGGTGTAGGGGGATGGGAGTGAAGGGGAACTGTCCATACAAAAGAAAGAAGGGTGGAGTCCGAGAAGTCTCAATACCAAACGCAAGAAGGGATGAGGGGGCAAGGCTGGGTAGAGGACAGCAGTCAGGGAAGAGGGGGTGCCAAGGAGGACCTTCTCTCCTCCTATGACCGACCCACCCCAAACCCCATCCATCCTACCTCCCCTATCCCGCCAGAGAGCTATGTACAGAGAAACACCGAAAAATTGTGGAGCTGGCGCTGGCGGGAGGGAGAGACGTGGAGGGAGACTGGTGGGGGGGTGGAGGATGAGAGGGAAGCCCAGCCCTGTCCTACCTCCCCCAGGGGACAGAGTCATGGAAGGGGGCCCCCAACACCCCTCCTCCAACACAGGTCCCCCTGCCCTGGGGGAGAGAGACATGGCTTTTCCTAGAGTAAGTTCCCCCCTCCCCCTGGGAGTAGAGACCAAGGGGGGGCCAGGGGGGCTGTGTGTGTCAGGGTAGGGCAGATCAGCTAGTCTGTCCTCCCCAACATACACCCCCCTCCTAAACCCTAACCCCTCCCCTGAACCTCAGTTCCACCCCACCCAACACACTGGGGGAGGGGGGGGCCTGAGCCCCTCACCCCGCTCTGGGACCAGCCGAGAGCAGATCAGGTATGGGAAGAAAGGGAGACAAGTCCCATTCCCCCTTTGCCGCCCCCTCCCTGCCCGGTGGCCCCTCCACCCCATCTGGGTTCTGGGTGGGGAGGGAGAGTATTTGAGAATGGTAGGAGGAGAAGGAGTTTGTGCGTGCTAAGCCCCCCCAGACGCTCCTGAGAAATCAAGGGGTAATAGGACCCCCTCACCTGGGGCCCCTCCCCATAACAAGGGGGATAGGGGAGGCCAAAATGGGGCGGTGGAGGGGAGTTAAGATTGTCAGCTCTGGTTACTGCTAAAAAATCACCCTGAAGTTGAAAGTTTGGAGGTGCCACACCCCCAGGGTGGGGGTGAGGGTCTGTCCCCCAGTGCTCAGGGGAACGATGAGGCAGAGGATGGGGATAGCACCCCGGAGTGAAGGGGTCTGTGTCCTGGGGCAAGGGTCCTGGGGGTGACAGGGGACAGCACCCCAGCAGGAAGGAAAAGGGGGCAGCTGAGGGTCCCCACTCTCCCTCCCAGAAATGGTGCAGTGCGGGTGGGGGACTGGTGCCCCACAAGGAGGAGTTCAGGGAGGCAATCCTGCTGTCCCTCGGCGATGTCCAGTCCTGGTGGTCGGTGCCGTTCCAGGGTGGGGACTTCTGTTCCCCTGCTGGGAGTGGAGAACACCACCACGTATTCTATGCTTCAGGTCGCTCATTTGGCTTTTAAAAATACAGACATAAAGTTAATTTTTATGTTAATGGTTGAGTTGCAGAGGGACCAATACCTGAAGGGGGTTTAGAAAAAGTGTCCAGATTATTTCCTGGGATATAGGGCATTGAAGCCTAGCAACCAAGCTGTGTCTGACCAAATCGATAAAAGACATTAACAACATTCCAGGCAGAGGCTCCTGGATTAGTTTTCCTCACCTCTCAAAGATTACCCAAACCCAAGATTTAAGCAGAGCTGCCCTCTTAGCTACTGAGTATCTCCCACAGTTTCCAGGAGTCAGCGAGAGAGGAAGTCACGTGCAATAGGGCATCCTGAGTGTGGCGGGAGAGCAGGGGAAGGAAACCTCAGACTCCCTTCCCTCTGCTTGTCTGCATGCCCCCTACACCCCCAGGGACCCAAATTTAGAAAGGAGATAAATTAGGGTGCCATTATTCATTTTACAAAAGAATTCACCACAGGAGCCCTTTAAATGGTGAGGTCCCTGGTGCCTGGCAGCATCTGTTTTCAGCTCACTAATTTGACAGAGAGGCTGGGCAGGCAGAGAGTTAAAATTACAGTGTGAGGAGCCACTGCCCACTGCAGATCCATCCTGCAGAAAATAAAGCCTCTCAAAAGTGATGTCACTGGTTGACAGGTTCCCATTTACTGGCTTTTCAGGTAGAATTCTTTGTCTGGCAAGGCCACTGGATAGCAGGAGAAAGGGAGTGAATGGCATTAGCAGCCCCCAACCTAGCATCTCTGCCTGAAATCAACACGGCTACCAGCCCATGATCTTATCTTTTATCTAAGAAGACATCTCCTGCCACTGCCAACTTCCACACCACATGGGCCAGTCCACGTCCTAACATCCATCAGGGTCTCCTTTCTCGATCCTTCTCCTTGCTTCACTCACCCTTACTGTCTTTACATCTGAATGGCATCCTTTCCAAGCCCCCCAAAGTCTCCCTGCATTAATTACACACTCTTAACTCCCACCCAGCGGGGCTGAATAGGAGCCCCAGATGCTGTCTACCTCCCAGATATAGGGAAGGAGGAAGATAAACAGGTGAGGGGTAGAAGGAAGGAGGGCTCTCCACAGAACCAGAGGGAGGGAGAAGGAAGAGGAAACCCCAGCCTATCTGCTGCAGCCATCACAGCCCCTTTAGCCAGTGCCCCCTAACCCAGCGTCACCACCCCTCCTTAACAAACCCTACCCCCAACGTCCCAACCCCCAAGGACGCTTTGGTGAAATGGGGGGTGACAGACCTGTCTCTTATACACATCTCGTCACACGCGGGTTTGTTGGACCCAAGGGGGGAAGCTGCCTCTCCTGCAAGATACCAAAGAGGAGAGCGCGGACTTATTGAGACGCTTCGCGGGGGCCTGGCTGCCAGCCCCCAAGCAGTGGCCTCCCGAAGAGCCGGCCCACTCCAGCTGTCCCACCCCCTTCCCCCAGGAGACCCCTCCCACCCACATCCTCCTCATTTGTTCTCACCTGCTGGAGAAGGTACATCTTCTGGAATCAGGGAGAAGAGACTCTCACCCGGACTCCTAACTGGGGCTTTCAACCCCAGGAGTCACACCAGGAACCCATTTCAAAAGAGGTCAGTTTCCTATCTCACCCCCAAGCTAATTCTGGCACTTTCCGCTGCCCAGGGCCCCCTCCCAAGCCACCACCAACCTGAGGTGGGAACTTAGTGCAGAGGGAACAAGGAAAGGCAGTACAGCAAAACCTCATTAATCCAAACCCCCATGGACAGGAATTTTTTCATAATTTGAACAAAAACTGGGCTTGAGTTTTCCTTTATCTGTGAAGAAAGAATGTGCTAAGCAAATTAACAGTAGAAACATGTCTGTGGGAGGGAATATTTAATCTATACCAGAAAACAGGCTTTTTAATCCTATCCACTCATTAACACATGCTCCCTGAGGGCCTGGAGTGGAAAAGCCTTGTTCATGGAGTTCTACTTACTGTATATATTCTGAAGACATGCATTTCATTAAACAGATACTGTCATTCAGTTTTGTCACTTATTCAGAGTGGCCATCTCCTCAAATACAACACTCTAAGTTAGAGAGGTTTAACTGTACTGGGGTGAAGGAACGGGATTCAGGGAAGTAATGCGGGAAGGGAAAAATTCTGTGGGAGGGCTGCCTCTCTCTCATGCTGATGTCAGAAAGGAAGGACCAGGAGCTCCTGCAGAGACGCAGCATGCCCCAAGCTCTGCGTCCCCAGTAAGCAGAAGGACTTCGTTCCTCTCCACCCCCACGTTCCTTTCGTTCCCTCACCCTGGGCTCCCAGTTAGAGGATGAGGGGAACTCCCACCCCTGGTCCTGTTCTACCCCTTTCTACCCTTCCTGTACCAACTCCTGTCTCCTCCCCTCAGCTCTGACTTCTGTTCCCCTGCTGGGAGTGGAGAACACCCCACGTATTCTATGCTTCAGGTCGCTCATTTGGCTTTTAAAAATACAGACATAAAGTTAATTTTTATGTTAATGGTTGAGTTGCAGAGGGACCAATACCTGAAGGGGGTTTAGAAAAAGTGTCCAGATTATTTCCTGGGATATAGGGCATTGAAGCCTAGCAACCAAGCTGTGTCTGACCAAATCGATAAAAGACATTAACAACATTCCAGGCAGAGGCTCCTGGATTAGTTTTCCTCACCTCTCAAAGATTACCCAAACCCAAGATTTAAGCAGAGCTGCCCTCTTAGCTACTGAGTATCTCCCACAGTTTCCAGGAGTCAGCGAGAGAGGAAGTCACGTGCAATAGGGCATCCTGAGTGTGGCGGGAGAGCAGGGGAAGGAAACCTCAGACTCCCTTCCCTCTGCTTGTCTGCATGCCCCCTACACCCCCAGGGACCCAAATTTAGAAAGGAGATAAATTAGGGTGCCATTATTCATTTTACAAAAGAATTCACCACAGGAGCCCTTTAAATGGTGAGGTCCCTGGTGCCTGGCAGCATCTGTTTTCAGCTCACTAATTTGACAGAGAGGCTGGGCAGGCAGAGAGTTAAAATTACAGTGTGAGGAGCCACTGCCCACTGCAGATCCATCCTGCAGAAAATAAAGCCTCTCAAAAGTGATGTCACTGGTTGACAGGTTCCCATTTACTGGCTTTTCAGGTAGAATTCTTTGTCTGGCAAGGCCACTGGATAGCAGGAGAAAGGGAGTGAATGGCATTAGCAGCCCCCAACCTAGCATCTCTGCCTGAAATCAACACGGCTACCAGCCCATGATCTTATCTTTTATCTAAGAAGACATCTCCTGCCACTGCCAACTTCCACACCACATGGGCCAGTCCACGTCCTAACATCCATCAGGGTCTCCTTTCTCGATCCTTCTCCTTGCTTCACTCACCCTTACTGTCTTTACATCTGAATGGCATCCTTTCCAAGCCCCCCAAAGTCTCCCTGCATTAATTACACACTCTTAACTCCCACCCAGCGGGGCTGAATAGGAGCCCCAGATGCTGTCTACCTCCCAGATATAGGGAAGGAGGAAGATAAACAGGTGAGGGGTAGAAGGAAGGAGGGCTCTCCACAGAACCAGAGGGAGGGAGAAGGAAGAGGAAACCCCAGCCTATCTGCTGCAGCCATCACAGCCCCTTTAGCCAGTGCCCCCTAACCCAGCGTCACCACCCCTCCTTAACAAACCCTACCCCCAACGTCCCAACCCCCAAGGACGCTTTGGTGAAATGGGGGGTGACAGACATACACTGGAGAGGTTTGAGGAGGCAGGGTCAGGGGGAGGTGCGGGGAGGTTGTGTGGGGAGGCACTGTGATCTAGGGATGTGCAGGCGTCTAGGGTAAAGTGCTTGGTAGCGGGCAGGGGTCCCTGAACGGTTCTGGGAGGCGGCAGGGAAGTGCTCTGGGGCAGTGCCTGGGAAGATGGGTCTGTGCAGGTGTTTGGAGGGTCGCATCTGGGGAGGTCCTCAGGTGTGGGGGGCAGCCGTGAACCGGGGAGGGGCTCTGGAGAGTCAGAGGGAGTGGGCTTCACGACCAACCTGCAGTGGTCCGGAGTCACCTCCCCCTGTGTCCTCCGCCCGTGGTCAAAGCGGAACCAGGAGAATTACCTGATGAGGAGCTGCAGGGGGAGAGAGTGGGGTCAAGGGGTCAGGAGCCTTGGTGGTTCTGGGGGGGAGCCTGGAGGTCAGAGCAGAGGAGAGAGAAGCATGGGTGGGCAAGTGAGCCGAACTAGGGGGAGGGAAACAAGGGGTTAGAGGGCAGGAGGGAAGTCCTAAAAGCTGGCTGGGGTGAGAGAGGGCAGATGGCGGGAGCTGGGGTGGTAGAGCAGGTGTGAGGACCAGAGGGGGAGCAGGGCCAAAGGCGGTGGGCTGGGCTTTAAACAGAGGCAGGAGGGGAGGGCTCAGAGTGTGGGGCCACGAGGTGGGCTTCAGGATCCCAGGAGCTGGGAAGAGGCCTAGCAAGCTGTCATAAGACAAGGAGAACTGAGGGGCCCAGGAAGCAGTGGTGACGAGCACCCCCAGGGCACCCGCTGGAGCCTGGGACACAAGCACCCCTAGCACCTGGGGCTCTGCGCTGGTGAAACACTGCGTCCAGCCCCCTGGCCTGAGAGGCGCTTGGGGAGACCTTGCCCTCTGACTTACACAGGGGCCAGCCTGGAAGGGGCTGGAGCTGGGGCCAGGACTCAGGCCTAGGGGCAGAGAGGCTGAGGTTCTGGCTGGAGGTCCTGAAATGCAGCCGAGCAGGGGAGGCAGGGTGGGGAGGCACAGGGGGGTGGGGGCTGACGCTGCTAGGAGTGACGAAGGCACAGACGACGGGATGAAGATGGGGTCACGGGGACGGCCGAGAGCAGCCGCCGGACGAAGGGAGAGACGGCGGCGATGGGGCCAGGGTGGCTGGTGCAGTGACCGCACGAAGGACAGTGGGATGGATGGGGATGGGACACGGAGAAGATAAATGACATTGTAATTTCCACCTGAGCGTCGAGCAGCCTCTTCTTGGGTTCGGGCAGCGGCTCAGCCATGGTGGGGTGGTCCCGGCGCAGCTCCTCCTCCACCAGCATCAGCCTGAAGGGACGGGCTTCAGTGGGGTTAGTGGCGGGCACAGGCAGGGAGCCTGCCCAGGGAGATCCTGACCCTGGGAACCCTGCTACTGTCTCGAGAAGCTTTGGCACTTTTCTCCCCTGCACTCAGAATCCCTCCATTCCTTCGATCCCCAGAGACTGCCCATCATTCACCTGGTTTCAGGAATGCTTGCATCTTCCTGCTAAGGACAGGCTTCTGTGCCCCGGGGATCCCACCCACCAGGCACACAGCACTCAGCACTCTATCCATGCGCAGGCCCTTCCACAGACACTGCAGCTGAAGATCTGGCTTCATCCCCTATGCCACCTCACGGAACTGAGACTGTCTCCAGGGAAGCCCCTGGACACCCCTGGCCCAAGAGGGGGTCTCTACAATCATCATTCTCAGCTTCTCTCTCTCTTAAAAGAAGATTCTCAAGGTGATTTCTCGTAAAGGATATCACAGCAGTGGTTTTCAAAAAAGTTTCAAGTCAAGCTTTTCTAAATAATATTCCTGAAAAATACACTGAGAATGGATGGCAATGGAATTGGCCCTGGTTGGAGTGGGGCGTGGGGTCCTACCCAGCTCTCAAGCCAGCAGACCCCCTTGTTGAGACACTTCCTTTGGAGCTCAGAGCGCAAGGCAGAGCGCAAGGGAGAGTGAGCATCATTCACTCCAGGATGAAACACCTCTCCAAGATGGGAAGGTCAGGGGCCACTGTGGCTAAAGGATCTCTGCTTAGATTTGGGGTGAGCATCATAGGCTGGCTTGAGAATAACCAGTGGGGAGTCCCAGCCTAGGCCAGTCCAGACACACAGAGATGGCTGGACAGTAAGAGGTACATTTCCAAGAACTTCAGACATTACTCTACTAGGGGAGAGAGCAAACTTCAGTAAAGGGACATTTAATGCACTAAGCATGAGATTTCTCTCCAACTGGTAAATGGTGGAGGAGGTGGTATCCCTAGGATGGGGGTGGGCTTTCTTCCAGGTGTCCTGAGTTGGGGGAGTGGGTGGGACTGGAGGCAGGGTTTGCTGACCCTCTTCAGCCTCAGGCTTTTCCTTATTAGCCCTCCCTGGGCCGCTCCTCACCTGCCGATGATGCTCTTGATCTGGGAGCCTTTTCCACCTGCTGCTGCCGTAGCCTCTTCTCGCTCTGCTCCAGCCGGGCCTGATACTGCATCAGGATTTTGCTGGTCTGCTCTTCCTGGGACAGCAATCTCCTCTCATACTCCTCCAGCTTCCGGTTGGACATGTGCAGCCGCTCCTTCAGTGAGTGGATCTCCTCCTCATACTCCTTCACCTGCCCGCCGGGCACAGGACCCCGCACTGTGAGGGGGGCTGGGCCTGATCACGCACCCAGCCTCTACCCTGCCTGCTAAGCACAGCACCGTGTGGTGAGGGATCCTCACCAGTCTCCTCCAGCCCTTCCCTGGCCTCTTGATCTCCCTCTCTCTCATACACACAAACTTTTAAGAAAGTCATCCCATGGGGCTGAGGCTCTGTCAAGATGTAATAAGACCCTGGACTCCCCCCATCCTAGCGGTATATACGTGCCCTCATGTTGGCACCTGGACTCAGGAAAACCCACACAGGAGCCGAGCCAGACTCATGGACACAAGTGGAAGGCATTTTGTCCTTGGTTTGTCAAATGGTGCTGGAAATAATTTATAATAAGGCTTAAAGACATTCTCTTAGCTCAAGTCTATCTACATCAATCCCAACATTTTCCTTTGTTCAGAGACTGCTTCTCCCCAAAAACCTCTCTGCTCCTCCAGTTGGAACCATGTATCCTATATGTATAATTTAACCCTGCAGTCACCCTCTTCTTCAGGGTCCTTGTAGCAATGGGTCCCAAACAGCCTTCTGCGAAGTGAGTAAAGGCCAGAGCTTTGGCTGACTTTTGCTTGGGGCCACCGGCAGCTGAGAGTCTGGACAGTCTTCCCTACATGTGCCACTTCCCTGCACTAGACCTCTGGCAGCTACCCCTGTCACTGGTGCCTGTGGGATAATGACTGGGGAAGCCACGCATGGCTCATGGTATAACTGCCCTGCCTTTGCCCAATGGATCAGCTCCCACTGCTGCTGCATTAACTTCCCTCCTGAGAAGTCACAGGACCCAGGGCTTATGCTCTCCCTGGGGAGGAACATGGAGGCAGTCTAATACAGAGCATGCCTCCCCCAACAATCTACCATGTGTGGAACCCACAAAACAGAGCTGAAAGGGCTTTTCAATGGACTAATTGTATCTTGGATCCCCCTGAGAGACTGAGGGCTTCTCTGAAGGGATCGGGTCTTTGTCCTTTCTTCTCATAACTACTTGGCCCCAGGTGTTGCCCTTGGAAGGGACTAGAAGCCTGCCTTGTGGATAATGACAGGGCTCGGGGCAGAAAGGGCCCCCCGTACCCTGTCCAGTCGGCTCTCGTCCATAGACTTGGAGTACTCCTTGAGTTTGTACTCTTCCCGCTCGATGTGGGCACTCTCGATGTCAGCTGACAGGTGAGGCATGTTGGAGACCCAGGCCACCGTCCGCTCGGAGGCCGGCATCGTGGGGTTCAGCGTGGACGGCGTCTGGGAATGCTGGGGCAGGAGGAGAGAGGGAAGGCAGAAGGAGGCGGGCGCTTTCAGAGGCAGGGAGCACGGCCCAAGGAGACTGGAGTCCCCCCACCGATCCCCTCGTGAATGCTGTTCTCATCATCTCTCTCCTGGGAGACCCAAGAGGGCAGAGAGGCCTGTCTGTTAACTGACAAGCACACAGTGCCCAGAATAGCATGTGGAGCAAAGCAGGCCCTGTATGCACTTTGTTTAATGAACAAAAGGTGAGAAAACTGTGACTTCAGACCACAGACTGTCGTGCTCCCCTTGAGCCATATCCTCCTCCCCTCTGGCTTGCCACCCCACCAGCCCTCCCACCTGTCCTACCTGCTTGGTGATGGAGGGCTTGAGTCCCCCGCCGCCACCACTGCCGCCGCCGCTGCCCCCGCCACCCCCGATGCTGCCCTCCTTGCTGAACCCCTGCGTGGCCCCCTGGGGGGCCTGGCCCATCAGCGGCCATGTGGAAGAGAGGATTCTGGAAGGAGAGGGGGATGCGCAGTTGCTGGGCAGGGACACCGTCTGTGGTGACGCCCATCTGGCTGAGGCGCATGCCAGCCGCCGTGATGGACGAGCCGCTCCCCTGGGAGAGGCGGCCAGCAGGTGCAGGCCGCAGACCCAAAGCTGCAGTCAGGGAGGCCTGGCTCGAGTGCAGCAGGTCCCCAACAGCCGCCAGGTTGGACACGCTGCTGCTGTTGAGGCGGCCGCCGGGCCCATCACCCTGCAGGTCCAACATGGAGACACTCTTGTTGACGCTCAGCATCTTCTGCTCCGGTTCCGTGATGTCTGAGCTGCTCGTGCAGTAGGCAGGGGAGGACCGGGCCAGGGGTGGGCGGCTGACATAGAACAGGTCTTTCCCCCCACCAGGTGGTGGTGGCGGGGGCTTCTCCTTGGTTGGGGAGGGGAGGCGAGCCATGTCCATAGAGCTGTGGGAAGGGAAGGGAGCACACGAGTGGGAGGTCAGAGCGGGCCACCCAGCAGGTGAGCCTCCGTGGTCAGCAAAGGCCTGGGGTGAAGAGGGGGCCACAGGGCAGGGAGAGAGGGCAGTGGGCGGGGTGGCAGAGGTGAAAGAGAAACAGGGTAGGACGGGCCTCCAGCAGTAGGGGCAGATGGGGCAGCAGGAGGAGGGATCAGGGCAGGTCTGGGCAGACATCGGGGAGATGAGGGTGCATGGAGAAGGCTGGGAGGAGTGGGCAGCAGACAGCAGAGAGAAGAGGGCGGGGGAGCGCAGAGCCCCTCACCTGTTGAGGCCTCGAGCCATGAAGGACTGAAGGTCGATGGAGCTGGAGAAAGATGCAAGAGGGGCGAGCACAGGCAGAGAAGGAGAGAGGGGGCGGAGGTCGGACGCGTGGAGGCGGGCAGGGTGGCGGATGGGAATGGTGTCATGGAGAAGAGGGGCAGGGCGGGCAGGCCCAGCAGCGCAGGGGAGGCCCTGCGAGGGGGCTGGAGCAGGCAGGGTCTGCGGGGTCCCGGCAGGAACTAGGACAGAGCCATCTGAATGTCCTGACACCTGGTGGCTGGTCCCAGTGTCCTGGCTGAGCCCCCGCCAGGGGCAGGCCTGGGCAGGCCGAGGGCCCCCAGGCTGACAGTGCATGGAACTGAAGGGATGCTTTCGGCAGGGGGTGTTCTGTGCTGCTGGCTTCCTCTGACTTGAACAGGCTCTAGCCTAACCACCGACTGGACCTGTCTCCTTACAGTTTTTTCTAAGAAATCGCTCTCTTTCTTTCTTTCAAGTGCTCGAGAGAGGCACACAGACCCAGGAGTGTATCCGGGACAGACGTATGGGCCCTTAGGGCACAGCCGGGGGCTCCCGGGACTCACCTGTTGAGGTCCCGCATCATGTAGCCCTGCATCTCAGCCGAAGGGCCCCGCAGCACCATGGGCTGAGGCCGGGGCCGCTCACTCTGCCGGCTCGGCTGCCTCTGGATGTTGGGGTTCCTCAGTGCCGTGCTGATGTCATTGAGGAGCCGGGGCAGCGGGCCCAGCTTCAGGAGGGCTTCCTAGAAGGGGGAGGCTGTTACCCGGGGGGCCTCAGAGTTCAGAAGGGGAAAGGTGTCTAAGCCCGTGAAGTGGCCGTGACGTGTCTGGGATCAGAAGGGCGGCAGAATCTGCTCAGGGAATGGTCTCTGGGCCACAGGAGCCTCTGGAGACCTAAGGACCCACCAAGGGGCCCGTGCTGACCTTGCTGAGCTGGGGCAGCACCTCCCACAGCAGGGCGTGCAGCGTGGAGAGCTCTCGGCCCAGGTCGATGTAACCCTCAAAGCTACTGCTGTTAGTCAGCGTGTCCAGGTTGGAGATCTCGTACAGGAACTGCTGCATGGAACCCCACTCCAGCTCCAGAAACTCGTTCATGAAGCCCAGAAAGTCTTCCTTTGAGGTAAACCTGGCCAAAGCATCCAGAAAGTACAGGTCACACCCAGAAGGCCCCAACCAACGCCTGACTCTAGGGACTCAGGAGACCCTTCCTGCCAGCCCCACCCGACCCCCAGCCTGAGGTTTCCCTCACTTGGAAAAGTTGGCCAGGTTCTGGATGACCTTGGCGATGAGCGTGAGGGTTCTCGAGGTTTGCTCATCTGGGTACTCCTGCATGAGCCCGAAGAGGCTGGGTGACATGATGGCCGGGCAGAGGAAGCGCAGGAAGAGCGAGGCGCTGATCAGCCGGTCCGCAATGTCCTCTCGGCCTCGCTCTGCACAGCGCAGTCGCCAGGACGCAAACACCTCCTTCAACTCCCTCGGGAACACGCTGGCGGGGAGGGGAGGGGAGACAGAGAGAAAGAGAGAGAGAGAGAGAGACCGGGACTGAGCCCCAGAGACCCTCAGCTTCCAGGGAACATGCTGAGGGGGGTGGTAGGAGGCGAGGGTGCAGAGACAGAGGTGAGAGTGACAGGGCGTGAGGGAGGGCGCACAGGAGGAGGGCAGGGGGCTGAGGAGGAAGAGGGCTGCGGCAGGGGACGGATGGTGGAGAGAGGACTGGAGGGAGAGGAGTTGGGGGACAGGAACACACGGGAGAGAGACAGTGCGTGTGCCAGAGAGACAAGGAGAGCAGGAGAAGAGAAGACGACACCAGGAGAGACAGAGATGGGAGAGAGATGGAGGGTCACTCAAGGTATAGGGAGCTCGGACCCCCCAACTCTTCTGGATTCCAGGGAAATGGGGATGGAGGCACCCCAGGCATGGCCCCAGTCCCTGGAACAGCTCAGAGTTCACGCCCTCCACCTCCCAGGCCCTTCTCTGCAATATCCCATTGACACCTTAAACTTCGAACCATGGAAAGTAGAGCTGAGCATTGCTCCCATACCTCCAGCCTCCACTGAGTTCCCCCACTTGACTCCCCGGTTCTGTCAATGAGGCCACTGGTCACCTAGCCAGCAGCCTCACGGCCTCAGGACCCCCACAGACACGGCCCTTCCTTTCCAATTAGCTGAGGACACCCACTGATCCTCTCTGCAGAGGGTCCTTACAGCGGCCCCTAGGTTCTTCTGCCAGATCCTGACTCAGGATCTGATTTCCACGCCTAGCACAGTAACAACAGCCCCCAACTAGCCTGGACTTCATCTCCCTATCCAGCTGCCTCTGCACCCACCTCTACCGAAGGCCTAACCTTCATGGTCATGATATTGCATACCATCATAGGCGTCCCCTGACCTACTGAGAACTCAGGCTCCCTTAACTGGGCAGCGAGGCCTTCACATGCTAACTCTCCTCACCCCATCTGACCACGTGGCCCTCTGTCCCCCAGTGAAGTGAGCCACACACTCCACTAAATCACTTCTGCCTGCTGCCCCAGGACCTCTCGCCCTCACGCATGGGTCTCCTCCACAGCCTTCTCCCGAGGCAGCTTCTCAACCCACCATGTTCTGTAGGTCAGAACCTGGCCCAATCTAATCCCAGCCCAGGAGCATCTCTCCCATGAAGCTGTCTCTGCTCATCTCCAAGCTCTGCCTTCTCTGACCTTATGTGTGGAAGCAGGATGGAGGATCCCTTCCTTGTAACTTAACATATACTACACTGCCCCTTGGTTTTCTGCATCTCTGATATCCCGCCCACTCTGGTGCAGGACCTCTGAGGGCAGAGGCCAAGCCTCACAGCTCTCTGTCTGCTCTATAGCACTGAGCACAGCACTCTACCCACAACTGGTTCTCGGGTCTCTTTGAAGATGGACAGATGGATGAACAGATGAACACACGACTCCCCCAACCCTGGCCCCCCAACCCAGCGTTCCCAGTCTCACCAATGGGAGTTGACCACCTTGCACAGGGCCAACTCACAGCACATCCGCAGGTTGGCCTGGTGCTCAGCCAAACTGGATGCTGTGCACTTGATGGGGTCCACCTCACAGTTCTCCTCAGATTCATACAGAGCACGAATGAATTCCCCTGCAGGGTTAGAGGCACAATGGGGGTCAGTCACACTTTCAAAAGGCAGAGACAACTGGGGTTTGGGGAATCTCAGAATCAGGCTGGAGGCTGGGGACTCGGTCTGGAAGCATCGAGCTGAGGCAAGGTGGACTTAGGGTCTGGAGAAGCTGTGTTTAGGGCTGGACTGGGTGTCTGTAGGTTTGGGGAGAAGGCCTGCAGGGAGGCTGTACCGATGGCATCCTTGAGGTATTTCTGACCAATCAGTCTCATGTACTCTTCTATGGCTTTAGTGGCGAGCGTGTTCTCGCGGAATATGAGGTGTTCTCGTTCCATGAACCGGTCCACCTCGGACATGGCCATGTCTGAAAGGAAGTCCTGGAGTCCAGGAAGAGCCAGGGGTCAGCCTCTGTTCAACCCAAGCTCATGAAGACACACATGCCCTCCCCTTACTGTCCCTACAAGCAAGCGCCCATGCCCAGGTCGCCTTGTCCTGAGGGCCCAGCACTCACCTTGGCCTTGCCCGTACTCTGCAGGATGTGAACCAGAGCACTGGCGACCTCCTCCTTGCCCTTGACATTCAGGGCGGGCTCCAACACCGCACAAAGCATCCGATAATGGTTGGTGACATACTCAGCAAACTCCTTATACAGCTCCATGGGCAGGATGCTCATCGTCTGGTAACGCGCCTTCAGCCGCACCGCTGGGCAACCTCCTTTGCCCT
>SJYC01126304.1:0-41735 GCA_006408675.1 Madoqua kirkii
CCCCCCCCCCCCCCCCCCCCCCCCCCCGTGTGTCTCACACACACACGCACAAAATCTAGATCCATCTTCATTTCTTGTTGGCCTGGGCTGTGCCAATAACACACTGGTTCACCTGCAGGCAGGGGATTTAGACAAAACAGGATAAAAAAATTTTCAGAGCAACCAAAAGAAGTTTTCGCCAAATCACCTTTGAATTCTCAGTGTTAGGGCTGCCCTCAGAGTCCTGAAATAAGGGCTCTGAAAGCAGGTTCAGGCTGGTCTCAGTTCTCCCGCGCCCACTGGGCACACTAGATCTGGAAGAGGAGGAAAGGCCAGAGAAGGGACAGAAGCCCCTTACAGGAGCAGAGAGGCACTTCTTCTAACACCCCCAAAGCCCTCCCACCACTAGTGCTCAATAAGCTAGATACATCATCATAAACATAGGAATCAAAGCTCCTTAGAAATTAATGATCTTCAGTCTAGGGCAGGAAATGTACAAGATGAATCTGGAGAAAGGACTACTGGGAACTTGTCTAAAGGGCACAGGAGCCAAGATGGAGCTTCCACTGGCCAAAGGCGGGCAATTTGAGCATCAGAAAGAATAATGACTTCAAACGATATATACCAAAAGTACAAGTAAGATGTTACCTCCTGGATAAAAACTCACTGGCCATCTTTGGAAGTTGTCAGGATACCAACTTATAACAGTAAAAATTGATGAAGAATATAGCATTTATCCCATCTTACCTATATGGATTGAATTTCAGAATGACCAAATAGATGACAAGGGAGAGTTCTCAAGCATTGTGATTAATAAATGTAGAACAGCTGAGAAAATTAGAAAATCACAGAGGCCTGCCATGCTGCGATTCATGGGGTCGCAAAGAATCGACAGGACTGAGCGACTGAACTGAACTGGATAATAGATCTGGGGCTCCCATGGTGGCTCAGTGGCAAAGAACTGCCTGGCAATGCAGGAGAGGTGGGGTTGATCACTGAATTGGGAAGATCCCTTGGAGAAGGACATGGCAACCCATTTCAATATTCTTGTCTGGAAAATCCCATGGACAGAGGAGGCCGGTGGGCTACATTGGACATGACTTAGTGACTGATGCTGCTGCTGCTAAGTCACTTCAGTCATTCTGACTCTGTGTGACCCCAATAGACTGCAGCCCACCAGGCTCCCCGGTCCCTGGGATTCTCCAGGCAAGAACACTGGAGTGGGTTGCCATTTCCTTCTCCAATGCATGAAAGTGAAAAGTGAAAGTCAAGTCGCTCAGTCGTATCCGACTCAACGACCTCATGGACTGCAGCCGACCAGGCTCCTCTGCCTATGGGATTTTCCAGGCAAGAGTACTGGAGTGGGGTGCCGTTGCCTTCTCCAGACTTAGTGACTAAACAACTATATAGCGTCGCTGATAAAATCATTAGGGGAGAAAGTTGAAGGGAGTTTTTAATGGACAGACTGGGCTGACAATACCCAAATGCAATGATCAATTTTTATATCATTAAAGGTGAAACAACTAGGGGGAGGGGGGAAAAAATGGAACAACTCAATACTAGGTGCCTCCTGATATGATGCAATAAAATGTATCATACCATTTTCTTGCCAAGAAATTAGAATCTGATTCAAATCAAGCCTCCAAACCTAATTACAAGAAAACAAAAATTGTGGAGGGAAGAGGAAGCAACAGCCAAAATCTAGAATATGATATGTTCTATACGACAAATCCCCCACTTCAACAAATAAATGTGGGGGTGAGATTATTACAGATTAAAAGAAACTCAAAAGACCATTTCAACTAAATTAAAAGGGTGGTCCTTGCTTTGATCCCAAATGGAACAAATCCTAATGTATAAAAGGCATTTGAGACAATCAGGGGAAATTTAACATAAACTGGGTGTTAGAGGATCAAAGAGTTCATGTTTGGGGGTATTAATGATGTTGGTAGAACTTTAATTGAACTTGTAAGGTAGCAAAGGAAATCCTGATTAAAGCAGAAGACCACGGCAGGGCGCTAAGGTAGCTGATTACTTCCACAGCGGCAAGAGTGCAGACAACACCTGCAATCCGAGGCCCTGAGCAAAGCCAGAAAGCATCTCAAGGCTGTATCCTCAGGAAAATTATTTATCAGGGGAATATATTACTCTCCAAGGCAGTCTGTAAAGAAACTTCCTGACTTAACTCTTGTAGAGGGAGCTTACGTTTCTTAGAGAATTCATAGCCTGAACACAGCTGACCCTTGTGGGGACCGGAGCCTGAATTCACGCTGTGTATTTGGAATAGCCTGAAAAACCTGTATGTCTTTGATCCAGGAATCCCATTTCAAATCTCTCTCTGGATAGTTAGATGTAACCAAGCAAATATAGAATGATATGTACAAGGTTAGTCAACATAGCCCTGTGTGTAATAGTAAAAGGGTGGAAAGAATCCAAGTGTCCAGTAGAGGGAACTGGTGGATAAACTTTGGTGCATCCACACAGTGGAGTCCCAGGCAAATGTAAAAATAATGGGATGATCTCTGTGTGCTGCGGGGCAGGGAATCATCCTAGGGCTGTCTGATTTTTTTTTCTTTTCCCTCTACTCTCCCTGGCCACCACCCCATCCTTAAGGCTGTCTTGTCAATCAAAAATAACAAAAAAAGGCAGGACAACATATAATACATGAAAGAGAGGGGAAGAGATGTCTTCGGTAAGAAAGAGGGAAATTCCATGCATATTGCTTGTATTTGCAAAAAGAAACACTGAGAGGAGAAGTAAAAGGATAAAACATGAGAACAACTACTGGACGAGGGGAGAATGTGGTGGGCGGGGTGGAGGTTAAATCTCACTTGAATACAGCTTTCTACATAGTTTTGACCTTTCAACCACCTAGTTTTAAGAATTTAATTCAATCCCCCCAGAAGTCAATAGTTAAATGCCTGGCAAATGTACATCCTTTCAGGATGCACGTGCCGCTGGCCCCAAGGACCAGGGTGCAGATGCATACAGTCAGCAGGAAGCCTGACAGGGACCGGGCTGCTAGTGACCGCACCTTGGAGGCGAAGCGTAGGGAGTTGAGGGACTCGGAGACATTCTCTTCTAGGGGAGAAATGTTCACAAACATGAGCCTGTGGACAGAGGAGAGGGGGGCAAACCCCAGAATCAGTGTCCACGTCTCCACTACGCTGACCCCACCCTGTCCCTGACACGGTGGCTCCCAGCCCTTCCCTTCTGCTCACATCTTGGCACTGCCACCCAGAGAGTTCTGCAGCAGGTAGGTGAGCTTACTGTTCCGGTAAGGCACGTGGGACTCCTACAGGGTGGAGAAGGACAGGCGGTTAGGACAGGGGTGGGGACAGCCAACACCAGCTGCTTCCCAGGGCCCACCTGCCCCCACCCCCATTCCTACCTTGTTGCTCAAGGCCATGATGACCAGCCCCAGCGTGGACAGGCTGCTGTTAATGGCCTGCGTTTCCCGAAGGCGTTCCCGCTCCCCAGGGCCGAGTGCTAAGCCAGGGTCTAGCCGCTCACTCCCAGCCAAGTCCACCAGGCTGAGGGGGGCCGCACACTGCAGGCCTCGGCCAGCATGCTCCCCAGAGATCTGCAGCTGGAACACGCTGTGACTACGCGACGAGCGCTCATTCTGGGCTGTGCGGGCCACAGCCCGGTTCTGGCGGGCTAGATGGAGCAGGGCCTCCACCTGGGGATGGGACGCAGCAAGAGGTACAGTCAGGCAGTGGTGAGCACGTAGCCAGGTCAGGCGTGCATGCATGCCTGCATGCTCAGTTGCTTCAGGCAAGTCCGACCCTTTGCAACATGTGGACTGTAGCCCGCCGAGCTCCTCTGTCCATGGGATTCTCCAGGCAAGAACACTGGAGTGGGTTGCCGTGCCCTCCTCCAGGGGATCTTCCCAACCCAAGGAGCAAACCCCCATCTCCTATGTCTTCTGCACTGCAGGCAGATTCTTTACCCACCGAACCACTTGGGAACCCACAGGTCAGATATGGCAATAAGCAAGACCCAGCATCTGCCTTCTTGGTGCTTTTTTCTAGCCAGCGAAAGACTAAATAATTAAAATACACAGTGTATCTAAGAGTATCAAGGAATTAAAAATAGAAAAGCAATTTGTGATGGTGAGGGTTGCAGTTTTAGAAAGGATAACCAGCAGTAATTTCCTGACAGTCCAGTGGTTAGGACTTGGCGCTTTCACTGCCAGGGCACAGGTTCAATCTCTGGTTGGGGAACTGAGATCCCATAAGTCATGCAGTGCAGCCAAAAGTTAAAAAAAAAAAAAAAAGATGGTCAGGGATGGCCTCAACACCTTAAAATCTTTAAGGTGGTGAGGGAGCAATCCAGCCCTGCTGGGAAAGGAAGGTAAGACCATGTCAGGCAATGGAGAGAGGAGGTACAAAGCCCCGATCCAAGGGTGTGATAAGCAGGCTGAGGAAAAGCCCAGAGGCCGGCAGGGTTGTAAACCAAACAAGCAGCGTGGGCGGAGATGAGCCTGAGCTCGCCTGCCTCAGGAGGCGCACCACTGCTCTTCACACCTTGGTTCCGTGAAGGTGGACGCACCTCACAGCCCGCCAGCCAAAGCCAAACGTCTGATCTACCGTCGCCACTCGCCGTTCCTCTTCCTGGCTCGCTCCCCCAACCTCAGTCCTGCGTCACCCTGCCTGCGCCCCAGCCCTCCGACCCCACGGCCAGGCCTACTGGCCCTCAGCGCTTACCTCCCTCTCACAGGAGACCGGAACATAGCGCGCATTGGTGACAGTGAGCTCCTCGCTGCCTGGCCCTGCCCGGCGAATCTCACACTCACCCCCTTGGCCCTTCCGGGTCCCAGTGGCCAGCAGGTCTCGGACAGTCTCGTTGTAGATCTCTACGTAACTTGCCACAAAACTGTAGGTCCAGCCCTGGCCACTTAGCTCCTGGGCCACAGAAAAGAGGTGTCGCAGGGCCCGAGGGATCAGCCCCTCCATCTGGGGGTCTCCCCCAGGTCCACCCTCCATGGTGAAGGTCTTGCCACTGCCTGTCTGGCCATAAGCAAAGATGCACACTGGATAGCCATCCAGGGCTGACTGGACAAGCATGGAAATCTCCTCAAACACTTCATCCTGTCCACTCCCTGGTGGGAACACTCGGTCAAAGGAGAAGTCATGGCGGGTAGGGCCAGCTGGCGCCCCACTCAGGGTCCCACGCCGCTCATCAGACCGGGAGAGGCTGAGGCGGGTTGGAGGATCAGAAGGTCCACAGGGGCCAGAGGGAAACTGGAGGAAGCCAGGGGATGGGGTGGACTCCCCTGGAAGGATGGGGCGGACCCGGCAGAACACACGGATGTTGCCTTTGAGTTCTTGCAGTTGGTTGTGTAACCTCCGGGCTCCATCTCAAGCCCGTGGAGACGGTCTTCCCGCTCAGCCAGTACGGCCTCCCGGGCTGCAGCCTCCTGGCGCAGAGATGCCACTTCTTCCTGGCTGTCCGACAGAGAAGCTTCTGAGGTCTGCAGCCTCCTCTGTCCAGGACAGA
Organism: Madoqua kirkii; assembly: GCA_006408675.1. Lineage (NCBI taxonomy): Eukaryota > Metazoa > Chordata > Mammalia > Artiodactyla > Bovidae > Madoqua > Madoqua kirkii. Next base: position 5,482 of record SJYC01126304.1, read on the forward strand.
ACAGACATGGATGGTGAGACCCAGTAACCAAGAGTAAGAAGTTTCATGATGGGACTGGGGGTGGGAGGTGGGCTGGCCCCTGACCCCAAGGAATTCAGAGTCTGGTAAAGAAGAGATAAGTGAATGTTAATCGTAGTATTAGAATAAGGAGTACATGGAGCACCAGAAAGGGCACAAGGAAGAGGATATCTAGGCTGACACTCCAAAGCGTGGGAGTAAACCAAGAAAGGATGGGGTGCAGGGAGAATATTCCACAAAGAGGGATGTGCACATGCCAAACGCCCTGAATTGAGAATCGAGTCATTTGAGAGACTGCAAGCAACTCATTCTAGTTGGTGCTCACCAAGGAGCCAAATGGATGACAAGCAGGAGAGAGAATGCATGGGGACCTTTATTAGTGAAGATGGACATAAACAAAAGAGGTGGAGACGTAGAAGAGACACAGATGGCAGAGCGGCGGGTTATACAAACAGAATGGGGTGAAGTGGGGCAGGAAGCAAGACAGACAGAAGTGCGCAGAGCGGGGGAGAGCAGGGAGCAGGGTGGGGGACAGTGCTGCTGGACAGAGATGCTCAGGACTTCAAAGCCCCAAGCGACTTCTGGGCTACCTAGAGAGAAGGGTGGCCTTAGAGGAGAAGCCAGCCCTCACCTCCTGCTCTCCCAGCCGGGCAGCCAGTCCCCTGCGCTCCTCCTGCAATCTCAGCTGTTCTTTCTGGAGCTCTTGCACTAAGCCCTCCTGTGTGCCCAGCCGCTCTTCCAGCTCCAGGACGCGGGCACTCAGGTTCCCCAGCTCCTGCTGGCCCTGTTCAGCCTGGGCCCGCACCCTGATCAGCTCCTCTTCCAGGGTCCTGCACTCTGCCCCCAGGGCCAAGGCCGTTGCTGGGCCTCCTGGAGCTGGTCCCGCAGCTGCTGGTTCTCCTGGTCCAGCACCTGCTTCCTCTCACGGCAGCATTTCAGCTCTGCGTTGAGGTCACACAGCTGCCCCTTTAAGTCCCAGGCCGGACGTTTGGGTTTCTTCCCTCCCACCATAGGAGGCACGGCTGTCGCTAAGATGGACACAGAGAAGACAAAGGTCAGGGCAGCCCTAGCTCTGTCTCCCTCCTCCCTCCTCACCTTGGGGCCTCCACACCTGAGGCTCCATCTCCTTCTTCAGGCAGGGAAAGGACCAAAAGGACTTCTCTGGGCACTCACCACCTCCTCTCCCCAGCCCAGCCTTTCACCCAAGATCTTATTTGTCACCTACTTCCAGGCTTCTGGGCGGGAACAACAGGACCTGGCTTCTGAGTCTTCAGCACTAGAGAACCAGGAAGGTGGCATCAGGGGCGATAACACCAGGGTCCCTCCACCTCTACATGCCTCCCTTCACCCCAACCCCTTCTCAGTCCTGGCGCTCAGATACTATTATTACCTGGGGCAACAGCCGTGGAACATCGGGGTGCTGGCTTCCTGGGAGCTTTGGGCACTGTTGGGAGACAGGGGAGAGGAAAAGCAGAGTCATGACTCACAGGGCTGGGAGTGTGTCCAAAGACAGAGGAGTTGCTTTTTCAGAAGATTAGAAATAAGATAACCTTCCTCTTCCTCTAAATCTGACCAACTAAAGATATCCTTCCTAGGACCAACATGCCAAGAAACAAGTTGGACCAAGACAAGCGAAAAGAGCAGGGTTGGGGCGGCGAACCATGTGTGAAGTACGGTAGTATGTGTGTAAAACACACTGGGGAGCATGCCCATATCTGCTTGCAGACCCACAGAACACCCCTGGAAGGACTCGCAGCTGTCCCCAGGGAGGGGGCTGGGTGGCTGGGGAACAGAGGCAGGAGGGAGGCTTCTCACTGCATAAGAACTCCTGTGCCTTTGGGACTTTGAAACCAGTGGAGCGTGTTACCTATTCAAAATCGCTACGATTGAAAGAAAAGACAAAGACAGATGTGAGCTGGAGAGAGCTGTGGGCCAGCTCTCTCTCCGGCCCTGGAGCCCACCTGCGGTCTGGCCTTGCGTCTGTGGCACGCAGCTGAGGGCTGCTGCTCTGAGGTGGGTCGTGGTCACTCTGGTGCCCAGGCCTCGTGTTCTTTTCTGGGGAAAGACAAGGGTCGGGTGGGGCCCACAGCTCTGTCTGTGATGGTTTCACACACACGTCCATGGATCTCCAAACCCAGCTCACCTTCTCTGGCTCCAAAGCTTCCTCCATCTGGTCGGGCCCCCTCTTCAGCCTGCGTCCCGAGAGAGGCAGCCGGGAAGCGGCCTTGGCTAAGGGTTTCTTCAGCTCTATGTTCCCCTTCACTTCCAACAACGGGGACCTCTGCTGGGAAGAGAGAAGCCCTTCAGACCATACCCTGAGGCCCAATGTCCCAGGAGTTCCCCTCTATGGCCCCCAAGCCCGATTGTCAACATCATCTCCAACAAGCATTAACTCAGTACCCCTGGGGCCACACGCTGGGGCTCTCAGATGAGATGCCAGCCAAAAACCATGGCGGGAGGTGGGACATGACACAGTCCTTAAGGGACAGGACAGACAGACACATGCTGGACTTCAGCTAACTTTAAGGGGAGAACCTAAACAAGCAGCGAGGAAACCCTCCTTTTGGAAGGCAAAAACTCGGCCTGCACGTGGCATGGCTGAGAAACAGATAAACTCTTTTAGTGAGAGGTGAGAATCATAAACAAGGGAGTGACTCACAAAAGAGAACAGGCTGAAGGCTGGGTGGGAGGAGTAGGTAACATTTATTAGGAACACTTTCAAACCTTTTATCTGTATCAACTGACTTAACCTCACAGCAGCACACCCAGGAGGTGCTATTAGCCCCATCTTGCAGATGAGGGAAGGAAGGCTCTGGGAAGTAAAAGAGCTGGTCTAAGGTCATTGATGAATAAAAGGCAGAGCTGGGGTTAGAAGCTACACAGTCTGGTTCTGGAGGCTGTGTTTTTAACCACTGGACCACACCGTCTCGTAGGGCATTGATGCCACACTATGGAGTTTAGGTTTGGGCCCTGCATGCATGGAGAGTCAGATACAGTTTCTGATGAGGCATGTAAAAAAATATATGAAAGACATTATTATAAACAATAATGAGGTGGAAGTACGCTGACTGGCAAGGGTAAGATAAGAAAGGAGCAGCATGACCAGTCTGGAGAGCACCAAGGACAGGGATGCAGTGGGGGTAAGGGAAAGGAAGAGCCTCTCCTTTGAGTAGCCCAGCTCAGGGTCTAGATCGCATCCAACCTCTGCTTACTCCTGTCTTAGGAGACCAACCATCCTGGTTTGCCAAGGACTGAGGTGTTTCTTGGGACACAGGACTCTCTCTCAATGCTAAAACCAGGTCACTCCTATGCAAACTGGGACACATGGTCACCCTCCTCCTATCCCCTCAGGAAAGCACCACGGATAGATCAATTTCTGATTTTCACTATGGATAACTATTAATTCCAAGGCCAGTTTCTCTCTGCCCTTCAGTTTATTTCATTCATTCAATATTTACAAAATGCCTATTCAGTTCAGTTCAGTAGCTCAGTTGTGTCTGACTCTTTGTGACACCATGAATCGCAGCACGCCAGGCCTCCCTGTCCATCACCAGCTCCCGAAGTTCACTCAAACTCACATCCACCGAGTTGGTGATGCCATCCAGCCATCTCATCCTCTGTCATCCCCTTCTCCTCCTGCCCCCAATCCCTCCCAGCATCACAGTCTTTTCCAATGAGTCAACTCTTCGCATGAGGTGGCCAAAGTACAGGAGTTTCAGCTTTAGCATCATTCCTTCCAAAGAAATCCCAGGACTGATCTCCTTTAGAATGGACTGGTTGGATCTCCTTGCAGTCCAAGGGACTCTCAGGAGTTTTCCCCAACACCACAGATCAAAAGCATCAATTCTTTGGCGCTCAGCTTTCTTCACAGTCCAACTCTCACATCCATACATGACCACAGGAAAAACCATAGCCTTGACTAGACGGACCTTTGTTGGCAAAGTAATGTCTCTGCTTTTCAATATGCTATCTAGGTTGGTCATAACTTTTCTTCCAAGGAGTAAGCATCTTTTTAATTACCTGGCTGCAGTCACCATCTGCAGTGATTTTGGAGCCCCCCAAAATAAAGTCTGACACTGTTTCCTCATCTATTTCCCATGAAGTGATGGGAGTGGATGCCATGATCTTAGTTTTCTGAATGTTGAGCTTTAAGCCAGCTTTTTCACTCTCCTCTTTCACTTTCATCAAGAGGCTTTTTAGTTCCTCTTCACTTTCTGCCATAAGGGTGGTGTCATCTGCATATCTGAGGTTATTGATATTAAAATGCCTATTACATGCCAGGAAATGATCTGGATTCTGGAGTAACAGGCATGGTCCCTGTCCTCAGGATGGCCACAGGTCGGTAGGCAAGTAAAACATAAAGAGATGATTAAATCTTACTGAATGCTACCAGAAAAGGATCCCGAAGGAGGGAGTGGGCATCCAGTTTAGATGGGGAGAGCATTAGACGCAATCCTACAAAGTATTTTTAGGCTGAGCCTTGAGGATGAGAAAGAGTTGGCTTGATGGTCTTGGGCCAAGGAGGAGCATTCCAGGCAGAAAGCAAGGAGATGGATGTGTAAAGAATGACAGATTATTCTTTTCAGCTGAACACAGGGATGTGCAGAGAAAGTGGGGAGAGGAGGGTAGAGGCAGGAGGGAAAGACTGCAGCAGCTGGGATGCCAGCATGGAGTCTGGGGTCTACTGAAAGCAAGAAGACTCTGACATTTTTAGACAGGAGAACAGTATGATTCAATCTGTACTGAAGAAGTGAACTGTGGATTTCCCTGGTGGTCCAGCAGTTAAGACTCCGTGCTTCCACTGCAGGGAACTATGATGCTGCATACTGCACAGCGCAGCCAAAGAATAAAACATTAAAAAGCTTTAGGGGCTTCCCTGGTGGATCAGTGGTGAAGAGCCCACCTGCCAGTGTCGGGGACACAGGTTCCACCCCTGGGCTGGCAGGCTCTCACAAGCTACGGAGCAACTGAGCCCATGAGCCACAGCTACTGAGCCTGCACTTTAGAGCCCGAGCTCCACAAGAGAAGCCACCACAATAAGAGCCCACACGGCAACTAGAGAGTGGCCCCCACACACCACTAGAAAAAACCCGAGCAGCAACAAAGACCTAGCCAGGCCAAAAATAAATAAATAAATACAATTATACAAAAAAAAGATAAACTAAGGCATATTCTTAAAGTTTTTTATTTTTTAAGCGAACCGTGTCCAGTGCAAAGAATGAATGGAAATAGATGAGGGTTATCACAGCAGAGGGATGGCATCATTCCTCATCCATCCATCCATCATGGGTCTGTCCCACGAGGTTTGTTGAATGATGCTCTGGACTAGATGCTGTTCTAGGCCCTGGGGCAAGAGTAATGAAAGTAAAGTCCCTGCCTGCCCATAGCTTACTTTCCAGGGCAGCCTTTCCAAACTGGGGTACAAGAGAAAGCTCTACAGAAAATGAACTGTCTTCTCAATTCTCCCAAGAATGTAAACAGCTCTCACCATTCTAACAGCTAAACAGAGAAGTTAATTCATTAGATACAAAGATGCCTTAGGGCATTAGTTTAATTCCCAAGGAACTCAGTTGAGAGAGGATATTCTCAGAGTCTGAGGGCTAAGCAGACATAGCATGGGGCCGGGGGGCAGAGCAGGCAATGAAGGAGATGGAGTCTGGCCGACTCCAAGAAGCCTGCCCTGCTTCCCAGGATTACAGGAGGAAAAGCTGTGCTTGTTTTTCAGGAAAACTTCTCGTTTTTAAATATTGTTGATTCACATGCAGTTGTGAGAAGTATAACACAAAGAGATCTAAGAGTACCTGAAGGCTAAGTTTTAAGAAATGCTAAGTTTAACTTCAGGAAAGTAAAGTTGAACTACCTGTGATACAAAGAGGTTCAAGGATGCTCAGAGAAAACTCTGAAACAATCTGATATCCTGTTGCTTTTTTTTTAAATTTTACGTTTATTGGTTTATTATCTTTCCTTACATTAGACTGTGAGCATCACAAGAATATGTCTGTTCTGTTTACAGCACAATGTCTGCTATATGGTAGGACTCAATACAGTTTTAAAGGAATGAAATTAGATGGCCACCAGCAGTGAAAGTGAAAGTGGCTCAGTCCTGTCTGATTCTTTGTGACCCCAAGGACTATACAGTCCATGGAATTCTCCAGGCCAGAATACTGGAGTGGGTAGCCTTTCTCTTCTCCAGGGCATCTTCCCAACCCAGGAATGTAAGCCAGGTCTCCTGCATTGCAGGCAGATTCTTTACCAGCTGAGCCACAACAGAAACCCAAGAATACCGGAGTCGGTAGCCTATCCCTTCTCCAGCAGATCTTCCTGACCCAGGAATCGAATCAAGGTCTCCTGCAATGCAGGTGGATTCTTACCAACTGAGCTATGAGGGAAGCCCGTCCACCAGCAGGGATTCTAACTACTAGCTCATATACAAATAAAAATGAAAAAAAAAAAAAAAAAGAGGTTGCATTCTCTTTTTTCCTGCCACTTGCAGAATTTTGCACAAAGAATACTAATTTTTAATTAAATATAGTATGAAAATTAAAATTTTCAGTATTTCAAGGTCAAACTTTCAATTTCTTAAACGGCCATGCCCATTGTTCTCCCTATGCTAATATAGTGGATCACCGAAAGACCTTCCTCCTTGGAATTTGTGTGGGTTCAGAAAATGTGTTCAAAGGTTTCTTTACTCAGGACAACTCCAAACAGCACAGTAGTTAATTTTCTCCCATTTATAAAGCTGGACAAGACAACTTCCAACTTTACACAGTAAGCTCCTTCCATAATATCACCTTCCATAACATAAAGGCAGATTTTCATTGACCCTTCCTATACCACTTCCCAGGTTCGGAGACGGGCACCCTACTGCTAAGTTATCCATGTGCACGTCTGCTCCCGCCCCTCACCCACTCAAGAAGAGCACCCAGGCAATCCTTCCTTCTCCACACCATCACTTCCCCTTTCTCCTGGATCCTTCCAGTTAGTTTACAACACATGTTGTTACTGCTTCCAACCAAAGAGTTTTTCTCTCCTAAACCCAATCAGGATTTCAATCCCACCATTCCACCAAAACTGCTCTCAAGGCCACAAGTCACCCTGTGTTGATCACTCCCTCTTACTAGGTTCACTTAGCTCCTGGGAGACCATCCTCTCCTGGTTTTCCTACCTTTCTGGTAGATCTTCTTCATCTCCCCAAATTTTAACAGTGGTCTTTCTAATCTCTATGTTCAAGGCCACTCCTATGGCTTTGCACACCACTCATATGCTGCCAACTCCCAGGCTTACATCTCCAGCCCAGACTTTGGCTCTGAAGTCATACTGCCTTCTCAATGTCACCATTTGGAATCCCTAGTGAACATGCCAAACTCAGACCGCCTGACATCTAATCCTTTCAACCTTACAGCTTCCTCAGTCTCAGCTGATATAACTCCCTCTTTCAGCTGCTCGAGCAAATACATCTGAAGTCTCTCGTTCTCTTATATATCACAAAGTCTAATGTCAGCAAATGTGGCCAACTCTATCCTCCAAATAGATCCAGAATCGGACCACTTATTAACACTTCCCCTGCCACTCCCGTGACTCAAATCGCCATCATCTCTCACCTGGATTATCACACTCTACTGGTTCTCAGCTAGGGATGACTTTATCCCCAGGAGAGGTGTGACAATGTCTGGAGACACTTTGACTGGCATGATTAGGTGGGGGTTGCAACTGTCACCTAATGGGTAGAAGCCAGGAATGCTGCTAAACATCAGCCAATGTATAGGACAGCCCTCCACCCCCAGTAAAATGTCAATAATGTTGAAATCTGAGAAAACCTGCCCCATTCCTAAGAGCTCTCCTTGTTTCTATCCTTGCTCCTTTACAGGCTAATCTCAATGCAGCCGCTAGAATGGTCCTCTTAAAATGTAAGACAGATCTTGTCTCTCTTTGCTTAAAACCATCCAGTGATTCCCCACCTCACTCAGAGAAAAAAACCAGTCTTCACAGCAGCCTGTGCAAGAAATCTGTTATCCAACTTCCCTTACCACAACATTCCCTCTTGCTCATTTCAACCCGGCTTTGCTATACAACTCTAGGGACTTTGCTCTAGGGGATTCCCCCTGCCTGGAATGATCTTAATAACCCCTTGCCTGTTTCCCTCACTTTCTCCAAGTCTTTATTCACCTCTCACCTTCTGCATTGGGAGCTTACAAAGACCACCCAATTTAATTATCTATCTTGCCAGCTGGCCTCCCCTCCTCCCCTCTTAATCCGCTCAAACTTTTCCTTTTCTTGATAGCCCTTAAAACCTTAACAGCATTAGACGATTTACTTATCATATACTGTCTGTCTCCCCAAAGAATGGCAGCTCCATGCTGACAGGGATCTCTGCTGCATCCCAAGCACTTGTTAGGTGCCTGGTAAATATGTGATGAATAAATATGAAACGGCTTCTATTCTTTTTCACTGTCACAACACACTGCTCCACTCTCTGGCTGGCAGGAACAAAAACTATCTCTTTGTAGCAACTTGACTTTGGATAAATCTGAATGCCAAACACTAGTAAACAGAGGATTCTGGCAGGAGCCCTTTTCTGGCACCAGAAGTCAACCCACTCTCACTGTCACAAACACATTTCTCTCCGCATGAGGGAAGAGGCTGCAGGAGGTCGTGGGGTGCCGCAGGGCACTGATGAGAGAAGACGTAAGTTAACCGGTCCCACTGAGCAGAGATCTCTGCAAAAACTGGGGAAGGAGAGAGAGTGCAAAGTTCTTCGGTTCTGAGTAGTACTCCACCCTTCTTCCCTTCCAATGCCCCCAAGCGGCTGCAAAGAGGAGAGAGGACACGAAAAGGCATCAGCAGGGATTCGGCTTCAGTCACCGCTTCCCCAGGGGTAGAGGCCATCTCGGAACTCACACTGAATGAACGGGAGGGAACGTGTTCAGACAAGCCTGAAGATTCGAAACGGGAAATCCTGGATACATGAAAGTGAGGAACGGTGCGGGGCTCCCTGAAGCTACAAGAAGGCAGGTTGACGTGCCCCCGCCCCCCGGGGCCGCTGCCTGCCTTCTCCGCTGTCCACTCCGCATCCCTCCCACGGAGCGGGCCACGGGGATCTGGGCCCCGCCGGCCGGACCGAGGCCTCCGGCTGGTCAGCGCTGAGGGGTGCGGCAGCCGGCTGTCGTCCCCGCGCCGCCCGCCACTCACCTGCGGCTCCATGTCCGGCTCGGGGCCACTCACGCCAGGCAAACGCGGTGAAGAGGACACCAAGCCTGGGCTCTGGGGACCCGCGTTCTCTCGCGCGCTCGCGACACGGAGTACGCGCGCTCCGGGGCCCCGCGCTGCCGGTCCCTGCGCTGGCACACCCGCCACTTTTGAATTTCAACGGCCGCCACCCGGGCTCACCTCGCTCGGCCCGCAGGGGCCAATCGTCGCCGTCGCCACAACCCAGGGCCAATCGCAGCGCCCGCCGCCTCCCGAGGCCACACCCCGCCTGGCCGCCTCCGCCTCCTTCCTGCTCCCCCCGCCGCCGCGGCCGGCGACTGAGCCCCACTTCCGGCACCACTTCTTCTTTCCTCACCCCACCCCTCCTTCAGCGGGAGGCGCGCGGCGCTTCCGGTCGGCTCCCCGCCGCCGCTCGGAGCGTCGGAAATGACCAAGAACGCTCCGCCCGAGCGTAACTCTTGTAGGGGCGGGGACGCCGGCTCGGGGAGGCGCGCCTGCGCAGAAGTACCTGTACGGGCGCGGGGCCACACCAGTGCCTCCTAGCGGCGGCGGCAGTAGGCAACGCGTTCTCGAGCTAAAAACTGGACCGGTTGCGTTGCGGCTGGTGCGCGACGTCCCCGCGCCGCTGAGAACTGATCCCCGAAGCCGGATCCCGCTTGCTGTTGTCAGAGTGAATGATTCTGCTCATTTCCCCGGTCTCTCTGGCGTTTCTCACCATATTTAAGGACCTTGAGTACTGCTGGCCGCTGCATGGAAGCCCGACGGTGGGGATTCGAGGTACAGAGGAGGAGAATTTTTCTCTGCGGTCACTCTTTTTGCCTTACCTCCTCTGTGTACCTGGGCGCTGTTACTGGTGCTGAAGAACTGACGAGTGTTCCCGAGGCTAGAACCCACGGACGATTTACTGCTTCCGTTTATGGATGAACTGAGCTGAATGCTCTTCAGATAAATCGCTCCATTTACTAGGCTCTTAATATGTGTCAAGTGCTTTTCATTTCTTATCCGCAAACCAGAAAAAGGAGACAGGTTCAGAAAGGTTAAGGTGACAAGTGCACAAGTAACGAATCACACTGCTGATCGGAAGTGTAATTGAATCTAGATTCCACTAGTTTCAAAATGCTAGGTATATCGGTTATCTCACAATACTTCTAATATTCTTAGTAACAGCAACAACCTCTGACCTGTGAATAATTTGCAGAGTGTTTCTACCACCCCCTACTTAACAACCAATCCTGGGGGTAGGCAGAGCAGGGATTTTATTTATGAGACTGAAAGCGGATTCCTAAGAGATTTGTCTTATGCATAATTGGAGACACAGTTCAGTTCAGGCCCCCGGTTGTGTCTGACTCCTTGCGACTCCATGGACTGCAGCAGCCAGGCTTCCCTGTCCGTCACCAACTCCCAGAGCTTACTCCAACTCATGTCCATCGAGTGGGTGATGGTATCCAACCGTCTTATCCTCTGTCATTCCCTTCTCCCACCTTCAGTCTTTCCCAGCATCAGTCTTTTCCAATGAGTCAGTTCTTCACATCAGGTGACCAAAGTACTGGAGTTTCCGCTTGTTCAGTTCAGGCCCCCGGTTGTGTCTGACTCCTTGCGACTCCATGGACTGCAGCAGCCAGGCTTCCCTGTCCGTCACCAACTCCCAGAGCTTACTCCAACTCATGTCCATCGAGTGGGTGATGCTATCCAACCGTCTTATCCTCTGTCATTCCCTTCTCCCACCTTCAGTCTTTCCCAGCATCAGTCTTTTCCAATGAGTCAGTTCTTCACATCAGGTGACCAAAGTACTGGAGTTTCCGCTTCAGCATCACTCCTCCCTGAATGAATATTCAAGACTGACTTCCTTTAGGATGGACTGGTTGGTTCTCCTTGCAGTCCAAGGGACTCTCAAGAGTCTTCTCCAACACCACAGTTCAAAAGCAGCAATTCTTCAGCACTCAGCTTTCTTTCCAACTCATATCCACACATGCTGCTAAACTGCTAAGTCACTTCAGTCATGTTTGACTCTGTACGACCCTACTTTCATTATTGTATTGACTAGGATTATTGAGAATAGGTTTCTTTGCCTTTTTTCTCATCTTAAAAGGAAGGCTTTCAATATTTTATTATTATCATGATGTGTGCTGTTGGATTTTTGAAGACTTTTATCAAGTTATGGTTTTTTCTTCAATATCAATGGATGAATATTTTGATTAAGATAAGTAAACTTAGCAATTAAGATAAGTAAACTCTTTCCTCTTTAATGTCCATATCTCTCCTACTCTAACATTTTGTTTTTAAACTTTGATAAATGTCTTTTGATACAAATATCTTCTCAGCTTTCCCTTCTCAGTCCTCTTTCAGTTCAGTTCAGTCACTCAGTTGTGTCTGACTCTTTGTGACCCCATGGACTGCAGCACAGCAGGCCTCCCTGTCCATCACCAACTCCTGGAGTCCACCCAAACTCATGTCCATCGAGTTGGTGATGCCATCTAGCCATCTCATCCTCTGTCATCCCCTTCTCCTCCCACCTTCAATCTTTCCCAGCATTAGGATCTTTTCCAATGAGTCAGCTCTTTGCATCAGGTGGCCAAAGTATTGAAGTTTCAACTTCAAAATCAGTCCTTCCAATGAACTGAGGTTTGATCTCCTTTAGGACTGACTGGTTTGATCTCCTTGTAGTTCAAGGGACTCTCAAGAGTCTTCTCCAACACCACAGTTCAAAAGCAGCAATTCTTCAGCACTCAGCTTTCTTTAGACTCCAACTCTTACACCCATACACAACTACTGGAAAAACCATACCTTTGACTAGATGGACTTTTGTTGGCAAAGTAATGTCTCTGCTTTTTAATATGCTGTCTAGGTTGGTCATAGCTTTTCTTCCAAGGAGCAAGTGTCTTTTAATTTCATGGCTGCAGTCACCATCTGCAGTGAGTTTGGAGGCCCACAATATAAAGTCTCTCACTGTTTCCACTGTTTTCCCATCTACTTGCTATGAAGTGATGGGAGTGGATGCCATGATCTTAGTTTTCTGAATGTTGAGCTTTAAGCCAACTTAAAACTCAACATTTGGAAAACTAAGATCATGGCATCCGGTCCCATTACTTCATGGTAAACAGATGGGGAAACAATGGAAACAGTGAGAGACTTTATATTGGGGGCCTCCAAACTCACTGCAGATGGTGACTGCAGCCATGAAATTAAAAGACACTTGCTCCTTGGAAGAAAAGCTATGACCAACCTAGACAGCATATTAAAAAGCAGAGACATTACTTTGCCAACAAAAGTCCATCTAGTCAAAGGTATGGTTTTTCCAGTAGTTGTGTATGGGTGTAAGAGTTGGAGTCTAAAGAAAGCTGAGTGCTGAAGAATTGCTGCTTTTGAACTGTGGTGTTGGAGAAGACTCTTGAGAGTCCCTTGAACTACAAGGAGATCAAACCAGTCAGTCCTAAAGGAGATCAAACCTCAGTTCATTGGAAGGACTGATTTTGAAGTTGAAACTTCAATACTTTGGCCACCTGATGCAAAGAGCTGACTCATTGGAAAAGATCCTAATGCTGGGAAAGATTGAAGGTGGGAGGAGAAGGGGATGACAGAGGATGAGATGGCTAGATGGCATCACCAACTCGATGGACATGAGTTTGGGTGGACTCCAGGAGTTGGTGATGGACAGGGAGGCCTGCTGTGCTGCAGTCCATGGGGTCACAAAGAGTCAGACACAACTGAGTGACTGAACTGAACTGAAAGAGGACTGAGAAGGGAAAGCTGAGAAGATATTTGTATCAAAAGACATTTATCAAAGTTTAAAAACAAAATGTTAGAGTAGGAGAGATATGGACATTAAAGAGGAAAGAGTTTACTTATCTTAATTGCTAAGTTTACTTATCTTAATCAAAATATTCATCCATTGATATTGAAGAAAAAACCATAACTTGATAAAAGTCTTCAAAAATCCAACAGCACATTTACACTGCAATAAAAATTTTAGTTAAAAATATACCATTTGCAATAGGAACAAAAATACAAAGAACTTAGGAATAAATTTAACAATAGGAATGCAAACCCTTTGTGGAGAAAATGATAAAATCTATTGGAAGATGTTCTAAATTAATGAGAAGATACATGATACTTACAGAGAAAGACTTGATATTATAAAGATGTCAATTCTCTCCAAGGCCTTGGTATTGGGCCAAGGGGGATGATAAAGCCTGTGATACCTGGTCCTGCTAGAGTCTGTCCCATCTGAGTACCACAGGAGGAGGCTGAGTGGGACAACCTTTGGCGGTCCTTTCCTCCTCCTCAGAGATCCTTCCTGCAAGCTGAGGAGGATTTCTTGGTTTGGAAATCACATTCCTGAACTCCACATCCCCTCCTCCTGCTTGCTTCTCCGAGGGATTTCTTTCCACCTGCCAACTCTTTGCAGACCTCTTCGCAGATGGCGAAGTGTGCAGTGAAGTTACCTTATGGTTACCAAAGACGAAAGCTGGGGAGAATAAGTTAGGAATTTGGGAGCAACATATCCACTCTACTATATCTAAAGTAGATAAACAACATATCCACTCTCAGTTCAGTTGCTCAGTCATGTTCAGCTCTTTTCGATCCCATGAATTCCAGCACGCCAGGCCTCCCTGTCCATCACCAACTCCCGCAGTTCACTCAGATTCACATCCATCGAGTGAGTGATGCCATCCAGCCATCTCATCCTCTGTCGTCCTCTTCTCCTCCTGCCCCCAGTCCCTCCCAGCATCAGAGTCTTTTCCAATGAGTCAGCTTTTCACATGAGGTGAACAAAGTACAGGAGTTTCAGCTTTAGCATCCATCATTCCTTCCAAAGAAACCCCAGGGCTGATCTCCTTTAAGATGGATTGGTTGAATCTCATTGCAGTCCAAGGGACTCTCAAGAGTCTTCTCCAACACCACAGTTCAAAAGCATCAATTCTTTGGCTCTCAGCTTTCTTCACAGTCCAACTCTCACATCCATACATGACCACTGGAAAAAAACATAGCCTTGACTAGATGGACCTTTGTTGGCAAAGTAATGTCTCTGCTATCTAGGTTGGTCATAACTTTCCTTCCAAGGAGTAAGTGTCTTTTAATTTCATGGCTGCAATCGCCATCTGCAGTGATTTTGGAGCCCCCCAAAATAAAATCTGACACTGTTTCCACTGTTTCCCGATCTGCTTCCCATGAAGCGATGGCACCAGATGCCATGATCTTAGTTTTCTGAATGTTGAGCTACTATATATAAAGTAGATAAGCAACAAGGTCCTACTGTATAGGGAACCATATTCAATAGCCTATGATAAACCATAATGGAAAATAATATACAAAAAAGCAATATATATGTAATAACTGAATCACTTTGCTCAACAACAGTAACTAACAAAACATTTTAAATCAACTATACTTAAAAAAAGAAAAGAAATTTTAGAGGAAAAAAAATCATTCTTCTAGCCATGGAAGCCACTGTGTATGGCCTTGCAGCCTTTTTTCTGTATGTGTTGTTGCCTAGTTGAAGTCCCAAAGATAAGAACAAAATAGAGAAGCAAGCAAATGAAAAAATGCTTAAGACTCTTCAGATAAAATGTAGTATATCTATAAAATGGACTGTTCTTCAGCCATAAAAAGAAATAAAGTACTCATACATGCTACAACATGGATGAACCGTGAAAACACGCTGAATGAAAGAAGAAGACACAAAAGGCCCCATATTGAATGATTCTGTTTATATGAAATGTCCAGAAGAGGAAAATCCATAGAGACAGAAAGTAGATTACTGGTCCCAGGGACCAAGGGAGGGAGGAATGGTGATTGGCTAATGGGCTTCTTTTTGTGATGATGAAAATTGTTCCAAAATTATATAATGGTGATGGTTGACCAGCTCTGTGAATATATTAATACTAAAAACCAATGAATTATATATTTTAAAAGGATGAATTTTTTTCTCAAAATTGTTATGAGGGTCACTCAGTTTTCAAGTACAGTTCATCATTTCTTTTTTTTAATATTTATTTCTCTGCTTGTTTGGCTGCACTAGATCTTCCTTGCAACACTTGAGATCTTCAGTCTTTGCTGCTGCATACGCTTCCCTTGTGGCTCAGCTGGTTAAGAATCCACTGCAATTATATCTCAGGAGACCTGGGTTCAATCCCTGGGTTGGGAAGATTCCCTGGAGAAGGGAATGGCTACCCACTCCACTATTTTGGTTTGGAGAATTCCACAGATTGTATAGCCCATGGGGTCACAAAGAGTTGGACGCAACTGAGTGACTTTCCTGGTGGGATCTTTAGTTGCAGCATGTGTTATCTAGTTTCCTGATCAGGGATTAAACCCTGGTCCCCTGCATTGGGAGCACGGGATCTTAGGCACTGGATCACCACTAAGTCCCCAGTTCATCATTTCTTAAGTGCCCACTCTGTCATGTGTTGTGTTAGGCTCTTGGGCAACACTGATGAAGGAAATAAATATCATTTCTTTCCTCCCAGAGCTTCCAGTTTGGGAGTGAAGGAGTCACAGACAATAAAATGTTATCTATTATATGGTAGAAGAAAGACACGTGCTGGAATCAGATCACCTTGCTCGGAAGTAAGGAGATAAAAATAGATTTTCAGGGGAAGTCCTCATCTCAGGTGGGAGCAGCAAGATAAGTAAGAGTAAAGGGGGAAAGCAGCTTCCATTTTGCAGGAGAAGAGATGTGGGTACAGATCAGGGGCTGAAGTCCCCAAGGCGGATCTAACTGTATGAGCCCAAGAGGAAGCTCTTTGAGTCTGAAAGGACTCAGCCAGAGGTGGTTGATTCCACTTCCCCCTGCCCCCAGATTTTTCTCTATCCCAGATAACCAAGGCATAGGTAGATACTAGTCCTATGACGGGGAAGCCATCTCTCCCAACAGATAGTTATGGAGAGCAGTGGGCCTTGTGATATATTCTGGAAAGGAAGACCACCGGTCTGCAGACCCAGTTGCCAAGGAGGCCTCATTCACCACCACCACCTGTGTGGACCAGGCTCCCAGGACCTTCCCAAAAGTTGAAAGTCTAGGGAAGACATCCCTTTTAAAGTATGTGTAGGGAAAAGGCAATGGCAACCCACTCCAGTACTCTTGCCTGGAAAATCCCGTGGACGGACGAGCCTGGTAGGCTGCAGTCCGTGGGGTCACTAAGAGTCGGGCACGACTGAGGTGACTTAGCAGCTTAGCGACAGGGAGCCATCTTCCTTTGTTGGGTCTAATGCACCTAGAAAAACTGAGTAATAATACAAAAGAAAAATCAGTTCATTGCTGCTTCTTTTTTTTTTTTTGCAAGATGCAGATTCAGTGTAAAAAAAGCTTATAATGGCCAGTTGTAGCATGGAGCCCGGGGCTCCTCCAGCATGCCAGTGTGCTGGGTGCTGAGAATACAGCAGTGAACGGGACAGACAAGGTCCTTGCCTTTTCTGAAGTTCTTCCCCAGTGAGGAACACAGTAAGTCCCCTACATACAAATGAGCTCTGTTCCAAGGGCACATTAATAAGTCCAATTTGTTTGTTAAGTCCAACAAAGTTAGCCTAGGTACCCAACTAAGACAGTCAGCTATGTAGCACTCTGCTGTAATAGGTTTAAGATACTTTTCACACAAATAATACATAAAAACAAATATGCAAAAGAAATAAAACATTTTTAATCTTACAGTACAGTACCTTAAAAGGCATGGGTAGTACAGTACAACAGCTGGCATACAGGGACACGTTGGTGTCTTTGAAAGTTCACAACTTGAAGGTTTGTATGTCGCAGACTTACTGTCACAGACAGAGGAGCGGACAGAGAGGCAATGATAAAACTGAAAGATGAATGTGGCCTGCTTAGCGCACCATGTACAGCAGCGTGAGTCACTGTAGCGCTCCAGGCAGGGAAGGCCACAGCCAGGCTCTTCGAGTGCCTGGGGCTGAAAAGGGCTGGAGCAGAGAACAGTCTGGGGAGATGGGGCTGGAAAGAGTAGCAGGTACTCACCCTGCCTGTCCCTGGCTGCTGGCATTGCTCCACGGGCCCTACTGGCTCCGAGGAAAGTCACCCACCCGCCCTACAGCCTGCACTTCAGGCCAGGTTGTCCCCTGGGGGTGGCTCTGCCTGCCTCCTCCTCAGACTTTCAAGACCTCAGCTCTGTAAGCCAGCCAGCCCTTCTCTTCAGCTGAAGTGGCCGCCTCCCAGGTTAGTCTCTAGTCACACAAGCAGCTCAAAAGATGGACTTGTGCTTAGTCGCTCAGTCGTGTCCGACCGAGAGCACACGGGCTGTAGCCCACCAGGGCTCCTCTGTTCATGGAATTCCCCAGGCAAGAATATTGTAGTGGGTTGCCATTTCCTTCTCGAGAGGACCTTCCCAGCCAAAGGATCTAACCCAGGTATTGTGCAATGCAAGCAGATTCTTTAGCGTATTAGCTACAGGGAAGTTACTCAAAGGATGGACAGACCTCGTATTCTCGCTGCCTCCTGCTGGTGACTGTGTGTAAAAGGCAGGGGTGCCATATCCTTGGGGGAAAAAAAAAAACAAAACAGATCACATTCCAAGGCAGTGATTATGTCCTAGACAGCCCAAGAGAATATATGGCTGAAACATGGGTTGATGTATGTGCACATTATCAAATTTCAAGTGATCAACGTAACATGACCAGAAAATAAACAGCCCCTACTTTTCCTGTGCATTCTGAGTGACACTGTGAAGCTCTGTAGTCAACTTCAGAGAGCCACCAGAAGCTGGGAGTCAAACGATGCACCAGCACTAAGTATGGGGGATCTGAAAGAAAAGAGATCTATACTGTTCCAAATCAAACACATCCCAAAGAGCCATGACAGTGTATTTCCTTGCAGTGGTGGGAAGTATAAAATTATCCAGGAGCCTGGGTTTCCCTGGTGATCCAGTGATTAAGGCTCAGTGCTTCCAAGGCAAGGATGAAGGGGGTTTTGATCCTTGATCCGGGAACTAGGATCCCACATGCTGTGTAGGGTGGGCAAAAAACTTATCTAGGAACAGCACATTGGACAATGCAAACCAAGAAACAATGATTCCTGGACGGAATGGGAAGAGATGATGTCTGGAAACCAGCAAAGAAATCTTCACATGTACAGGTTGGACGGTTTAAAAAAATACATAAGTACATTTTTTTTACCCATTAATATAAATTTTCATCAGTATGTCACTATACTTCACTTGGGCTTATGTATTTTGTGGGTGTATGCTCAGTCTCTCAGTCATGTTGACTCTTTGTGACCCCATGGACTGTGGCCCACCAGGCTCCTCTGTGTATGGGATTTTCCAGGCAAGAATACTGGAGTGGGTTGCCGCTTCCTCCTCCAAGGGATTTTCCCCACCCAGGGATGGAACCTGAGTCTCTTACATCTCCTGCATTTGCTGGGTGGGGAGATTCTTTACCACTGAGCCACCTGGGAAGCCATGTATTTTGTAGCAATTTTAGAAGTCAATTTGTTTATAGATTTTGCCCGCACACTTTAGGCATGACCCTGCCTTGACATGTCCAACTGCAGCTTAACCTTCTCCCCAGCACCTGCTATTCATTTTGCCCCCGTCTCCCACTTCCATCAGCCTCGCCAGAAACCTAACACTCTCCCTCCAACCACCCTCTCCCCACCACCACTGCCTGCCTCCTATCTCTTCCACCTCCCTCTCCTGCAGATTCTACCTGCTGCTCATCTTCCTCATCTTCGACCTCTCACCTGGACTACTACAACTGCATCCAGCTTCCTCTCCCATCCTCTCCTATTTCCTGCTGACTCTCCATTTGGCAGCCAGTGTGATCTTTCAAAAGTGCAAATACTGGGACTTCCCTGGTGGCCCAGTGGTTAAGACTCCAAACTCCCAAAGCAGGGGGCAAAGGTTCCATCCCTGATCAGGAAACTAAGATCCCATATGCTGCACAGTATGGCAGAACAAAACCAAAACAACAATAAAAATTAATTTAAAAATAAAATGAAGTGCAAACTCCTCAATAATGACATGAAAAAGTCAGGATTTCTCTGGTGGTCCAGTGGTTAAGAATCTGCCTGCCAGTGCAGGGGACATGGGTTCTATTCCTGGTTAGGGAAGATTTCACATGCTGGAAGACAGCTAAGTCCATGCTCTGCAACAAGAGAAGCCATCCAGTGAGAAGCCTGCATGTCACAACTAGAGAAAGCCCACACGCAGCAACAAACACTCAACACAGCCAAAAATAAATAAATACAAATTTTTAAAAAAGAAAATCAAAGCAACAGCATTGTTCTGTGAGTATGGGGAGAGAACTTTAAGAATCCACTTGATTTAACATGTTATGGGATAAATCATTTAACACCATAATCACAAGTTGGCATTTCTATTGTTGAATAAACTGCCCCTTTGGGAAAAGTTTTGTAAGCTCATAGATGCCCTATTTATCTCAACTGATACAAATTATTTGAACCATCATTTTCACAGTGAAAATCGTAATTTATCTTAGCAATGTGTTGTAAGAATTTGGAACAATTAATCACATAATAAAAGGTCTTCACAAACTTACTGGCCCTAAGAGAATTCCTATTTTCTTCCCTTTGGATGCCAGAATCTTGAGAGCAGTTTATGTGCAAAATCAAGATGCATTCACTTTGAGACCTGTACTTAGCTTTCCAAAGGTTTCCAAATCTAGTTAGTGAATCCTTTACTGGTTAAAAATGACTTCCATTCTTCAGAAAAAAAAAAAAATCATATATCTGATCTTACATTTTCTTTAAAAAGACCCTGCATACTTTTTGCTTTCAACATGGCTTAACCAGTCCAGTGTACCAGCTCATCACGCCCACCTGGGCAGACTTCTCGGGGGCAAATCTACCCTCACTGTAGAATCCCACTAAGTGCCATCCGGGATCTTAGTTCCCCCCAGCCATGGATTGAACCTGGGCCCTTTGCAATGGAAGAACTGAGTCCTACCCACTGGACCACTGGGAATTCCCAGAAGCTTTTTTTAGTTTCTCACTCAAATGTCACATTCTCTCTCACATCTCGATCTTCATATTTAAGGTTTCCAACAGTGTTCTCCCTTCTCTTTCCTTCTTTTTCAAAGTGATGAAATAAGTACAAAACTGCAGCGCATACCCATAATGAACCTCAGAGAATTACCACCACCTTCTTCAACACTATTAATCTGCTCTATTTTTTAATGAGTAAAACATTAAAGACTCGGTGGAATACCCTGCATATGCCTTCCTGATCCCCTTCCTCCTCCCGCAGAGGGAACCTCTAGCTTGAATGCAATGATTATCATGCCATGGATGTTTTCGTACGATTTCTACATATCTGTGAAAACACTGGCAATTTTAATCGGTTCAAACTGGACTTATTAGACAACGAATTGCAGTTTAGTTTCAAGTTCACACTGTGTTTGTCTGTTGCCCTTTTCCTTTTATAAGTTATCGCAGAACATTTTGCTCACACTTAAAGGCTTTCTCTTTTTCTGCCATGCTACACAGCTTACAGGAGCTCAGTTCCCTCAAAAGACTTTCTTTCCCACATGAAACAAATCAGAGAAGTGAGTGAGATCTTGCTGCAGAAGTTTCAGTACAAACAGTCAAATTTTGCATTCTGTGAAAACTGTAAAATACCACAGAGAGGAAACACAAGGTTGCTTTTTTAAAAAGATATTCTGGTAGGTAGGTTTCAATAAATAACCAAGAAGTATGATTTTGCAAAGGCTAACCAAACGTCACTTGCATTGGCCTTTTACTTGAATTGATTGAGGCCAGGAGAATTAACATTATGGTATTTGAACACAATAGCCTGTTTCGAAACTGAAAAGATGCAAAAGAGCATCTGTGAAGTCTTTCAGCCACTTCATCCCTAACCACACACTTTCTGTCTCCATAGGCAGTTCGATCAATTTCTTCCAAACTATTTAAATGGGACGATACTCTAGGTGTTCTTTGGCAGCTTGCTTGGTTTCTCCAATCAAACTTATATTTTTGAGACTTCTATATTTTGAAACACTTTGAAAATGAGATAGCTCCTTTTATCTGCTCTATGGCAGTGCCGTCCAATGGAACTTTCTGCAGTTTTGGAATGTTCTCTATCTGCACTGTCCAATACTGTAGTACCCAACAGCCACATGTGGCCACTGAACATTTGAAATGTGGCTAAATTTGATAGAGGAACTTAATTTAAAATTTTAAATTTAAAACATAGAATTAATTAATTTGAGAGGGGTGGGGGGCAACGCCTTGCAGCGTGTGGGGTCTTAGTTCCCTGACCGGGAACTAACCTGTGTCCCCTGCACTGGAAGTATGGAGTTCTAACCACTGGATGGCTAGAGAATTCCCCTAAAATTAATTTTATTTTAAAAATTTTCCTCTAGACAGGCTGGTTCGAGGGAGAGCTGACTCTAATTTATTTCTATGTAAGAAAATGCTGCAATGAGCATACTTTCCTATGCCTTCTTATGCAAATATGGGAGAATTTAGATATAAGTTTATAAGCGGAATTATACTGTCAACTCTACTAGATATTGCCAAATGATTTCCACAGTGGTTTTTCCAGGTTACACTCTCATATAATGTAAGAAGGTCCCTATTGCCCCATAACCTCAGAAAGGCTTGATATTACCAGGCTTATCTTTGCCAGTATGATGGATAGGAAATGTTACCTCACTGTTGCTGTTTTTGCTGGCGGTGCGTAGGCGTATATTTTGGCTATGCTATGTGACTTATGGGATCTTATTTCCCAGACCAGGGATCGAACCCATGCCCCTGCAGTGAGGGTGCGGAGTCTAATCACTGGACTGCCAGGGAATTCTTTCCTGTTATTTTATTTTTCAATAGTTTATTCATTATATTTCTAGGTTAGACATATAACACAAACAAAATGTTAAAATTGTATTTCTTCAAAGCACAGTGGCGGGGGGAGGTAGTAGCAAGATGAATATGGTCTTTGAATATTAAATCTTTGCTTTGGTGGAGAAAGCAGCTGCTCTAGAGGCAATGAAGTTGGTTCATCTTAAAGTCCCAGGTTTTGCTCTTGAAGGGCTTTTTCTCGCTGAAGTTATCATTGACTTTTTTCACATGGGGACACCGCTGTGGTTCAAATGAATCTTTCAGTTACACTTGATAGCTGAATTATTAATATCCCTCTGGAAGTCAGTAACGCAGCTTCCATTTTATTTTGCATTTTCACGGAACGTACCTTTAGGCTGCTGTAGTCGCCTCAGCTCCGCCTTAGAGAACCCAGCCCAGACCTTTGCTGAGGGCCTCGCCTTGCCAGCACAGCTAGAACATCCAAAGCTTAGAGCCCCAACTGCCAAGAGGACCACCCATGTACCCTGGGGTTCTTCCCCTCACTGTTACTTTAAATTCCATTTTCTCTTTCTTGTTTAAAAAATTGTCTTTCATCCTGTCTTCATTTTTCTCTTTGATTAACTGTCTTTTTCATACTGGTTTGTTGAAGTTCTTCATACAATCTAGATTATAATTCTTTCTTGGTTATATGCCTATATATGGTGTTTATTATAATATGCATTTGATTATTTAATTTCTGGAATAGTAATATACTCACAAGTATTCCAAAAGGTACACAAAGATAAGCAGGCAGACTACTGTGAGGGTTCGATCACTCACCTAAGCCAGACATCCTGGAGTGTGAAGTCAAGTGGGCCTTAGGAAGCATCACTGTGAACAAAGCTAGTGGAGGTGATGGAATTGCAGTTGAGCTATTTCAAATCCTAAAAGATAATGCTGCTAAAAGGCTGCACTCAATATGCCAGCAAATTTGGAAAACTCAGCAGTGGCCACAGGACTGGAAAAGGTCAGTTTTCATCCCAATCTCCAAGAAGGGCAATGCCAAAGAATGCTCAAACTACCACACAATTGCGCTCATTTCACATGCTATCAAGCTAATGCTCAAAATCCTTCAAGCTAGACTTCAACAGCACGTGAACTGAGAACTTCCAGATGTTCAAGCTGGATTTAGAAAAGGCAAAGGAACCAGAGATCAAATTGGCAACATCCGTTGAATCATAGAAAAAGCAAGAGAGTTCCAGAAAAACATCTACTTCTGCTTTACTGACTACGCCAACACCTTTGTGTGGAACACAACAAACTGAAAAGTTCTTCAAGAGATGGAAATACTAGACCACCTCATCTACCTCCTGAGAAACCTGTATGCAGGTCAAAAGCAACAGTTAAAACTGGACATGAAACAATGGACTTGTTCAAAACTGGGAAAGGAGTAAGACAAGGCTGTATATTGTCACCCTGCTTATTTAACTTTTGTGCAGAGTACATCATGAGAAATGCTGGGCTGGATGAAGCACAAGTTGGAATCAAGATTGCCGGGAGAAATATTAATAACCTCAGATATGCACATGACACCACCCTAATGGCAGAAATTGAAGAGGAACTAAAGAGCCTTTTGATGAAGGTGAAAGAGAAGAGTGGAAAAATCTGGCTTATATTCAACATTCAAAAAACTAAGATCATCACATCCAGTCCCACACTTCATGGCAAATAGATGGAAAAAATGGAAATAGTGACAGACTTTATTTTCTTGGGCTCTAAAATCTCTGTGGACAGTGACTGCAGCCTTGAAATTAAAAGATGCTTGCTCTTTGGAAGGAAAGCTATGACAAAGCTGGACAGCATATTAAAAAGTAGAGACATCATTTTACCAACAAAGATCAAAGTTATGGTTTTTCTAGTCAATGTTATAGTTTTTCTAGTAGTAATGTACAGATGTGAGAGTTAGACCATGAAGGCTGAGCACCAAAGAACTGATGCTTTTGAATTGTGGTGTTGGAGAAGACTCTTGAGAGTCCCTTTGATTTCAAGGAGATCAAATCAGTCAATCCTAAAATCAACCCTGATTATTCATTGGAAGGACCGATGCTAAAACTGAAGCTCCAATATTTTGGCCACCTAATGTGAAGAACCGACTCATTAGAAAATACCCTGATGCTGGGAAAGATTGAGGGCAAGAGGAGAAGGGAGCAGCAGAGGATGAGAGGGTTGGATGGCATCACCAACTCAATGGACATGAGTTTGAGCAAGCTCCAGGAGATAGTGAAGGACAGGGAAGTCTGGCCTGCTGCAGTCCATTTGATGGCATAGAGTCTGATACAACTTAGCAACTGAACAACAACTCATGGCTGGATCTGATCTCACTCATACTCCCGGGCTATTCCAACCTCTCTGTGGCTCTGGAGAACCCAGTGGACTCTCTGAATGTCTCCTATATCCCCCACCTAGCCCCCAACCCAAGCTGTCTGAACGTTACACCTCTGTCACTCATTCACCATCTTGCTTGCACACCACGCCCATGGCAGGCCCATGGCTCTCAACTCAATACCATCAAGGAAAGAACTAAAAGTGCAAACTACTCTGTCTCCCTACCGGTTCACCTTGATTTGCCCATGTATCTACACTGGATACCAGTTTGTACCGACTTCAATGATTTCTTCTATTTTCTGGCTGTTTTGAAGCCATTTCCCCACTCCCAAGGGAAGCCTCTTTGATGTCTATCTCACTGTCACTTCCTGGCTTTCTTCTTCAATCCCCAAGACTAGAAGGGGTGGCTTCTCTTGCGTTCCTTTCATATCATCCCCTTGATTTCCTGGCTCTGGTTGCCACTTCAGAAGACAGGAGCCCCTTTTGGAAGCCATCCTTTGAGGTAGATGTTATGATTGCCATCATGAGCAGGTGACGAAATCAGAAACCAGAGATTAAATTACCTCTCCGTTTTGTAGAAACTTGGACCTAGAGCTTGATCTTGATTATGTTAAATAGGAGCTGAATGAATACAGAAAATGATTTCTCTGTGAGTGCAATTTCAAGTCTATTGTCTTGCTGAAAAATCCTATTTTGAATTTCAACACATTAGCTCTTTTCTCCTCTTTCTGTTCTTTCTGAAACAATCTTAATCTTCTCACAAGCAGGATAATGCCACAACCAAAGAAGGAGGAGACCACTTAGTCGCTGGGGACAAAGAGAAGAGCCCACGAATAGTTTCTTCACAGAGTCCGCATCCCAGCTCCCCATTTCCATCTGACTTCCCATCTGCAGAATCCAGTGAGTTTTTATATAATCCTTTGATTTTCTGCACATACACGTGTATCAATATGTGTGTATGTAGTGAGGGTGTATTGTATGTGGGACAGCACTGAAAAAAATGAACTCTCTAATTATTTTTCTAAAACTTTTTTTTTGAGAGTTTGGCTTTTAAACTCCAAAGTCAAAAACTGAATAAATGATAGTCTGCATTCTACTCTATTTCGTTTCCTGAGATACTAAAGCCAGGACCTTTGTTTCTGTGATGAGAGTAGGGACACACATAACAGAAAATATGACAATAGGTTCATGTATTTAAAACCTTCCGTCTCTGAGATCTAAGTCAATGGCAAGAGGCTTGGAAAAGAGAACAGTGGTGGTGACCCAACCCAGCTCCCATGAGCTGTCCAGCCTGCTGTTTTCTCCTTCAGCTTCTTTGAGCCATCACCTGGGCTTCAATGACCTCTGAATTTAGCAAAATGCAGCCAAGATATTTCTGAGTCTCAGCCATATACCTGGCAATGTTTTATGTACTTTCATATACCTTACCTCATTTTTACCTCGAATCAATCCTTCAAGGTACAGTTACCAAACCAAACGTAGGTCCATTTGCCCAAAGCACAGCAAAGTCAATCTACTGACTTGGGGTTGTGATGAAGGAAAGGACAGCCTTTGTTGCAAGACTCCAAGCAAGGAGTATGGACAGCTCATGCTCAAAAATCCAGCCTCCCCCAGGGCTTTCAAGGAAGGGTTTTTAAAGGTACGGGGAGGAAGAGGGCTGTGGGGTGCATGATCAGCTTGTGTACATTCCTCTGATTGGTCAGTGGTAAGGTCAACTTTCAAGAATCTCAAACATCAACCTTCTGGTTCCAACTGTTCTGGGATCTATGCACTGGTGGTCAGTGAATAATTAACTTCTGCCTGATGGGGCTTTAGTATATGTCAAACAACTCAAGAGTATGGCTCAGGATAGGATTTACAGCATCTGAAGAGGAACTAAATGTCCTTGCTTTTGTATTACAGATAGAGTTTTTATTACCTTGTCTTGCTCTACTGCTTTCCTTTGCTTCTGCTTTTTTTTTTTTTTTTTTAAATTTCTCTGATGAAATCTGCTGTCTGAGATTTGGGGAAGGTCTAGGATGGACAGGGAGGCCTGGTGTGCTGCGCCAGGGCAAAGAGTCAAACATGACTGAGTGACCAAACTGAACTGAACTGAACTGAACTAGGAGGTTAAGCCTTTTTTTTTTTTTTAAACAAATAAGAGGCAAGGGACACAGCAAGAGGTAGGGGGTGGTATATCCCCAGGAAGGCCCTCGAGGTCCTGCTTGGTTTCAGTAGACATTACTAGTCTTACTTTTTAATTATGAGGGAGCCTGTGCTCAACCTGAAAGATGTCAAAGAACTTCTCCAGAGTACCACAGCTTTGAGGTGGGGAAGGAGGTGGGATTCAAACCCCATCCTCTGTGAGGACAGACCTCACCATTCTTTCCCTACATTAAGGTGCCTCTTCAGAGAATGGGCTGACACCATATGGGGAGAACTCTGTAGAGATGAGTAATTTCTTCCTTGCAGAACTTCTTTTACATTTTACTTTTATGTATCTGTTTATGGCTGTGCTGGGTCCTCGTTGCCACGTGTGGGCTACTCTCTTGTTATGGGGCTCAGGCTTCTCGTTGCAAAGCATGAGCTCCAGAGTGCCTGGGCTTCAGCAACTGGGGCGTGTGGGTGCTAGAGCTCGGGCTCAGTAGTTTGACCCACGGGTTTAGTTGCCTGTGGCATGTGGAATCCTTGTGGACCAGGGTGGAACGTGTGTCCCCTGCATTAGCAGGCACATTCTCAACCACTGGACCACCAGAGAAGTCCAAAACTTATTTTTTCAAACAAGCATAAAAGTGAGTTCATTTTATATGGTTGTAAACAAAAGGGATCAGGTTTCAGCCACTGGGGAAAAAAAAATTGAGGCCCCAGCTCCCTTGCCGTTTGTTAGAAGGAGCTCATACTACGATGGGTCCAAAAGTCACCCAGCCTGGAGGTACTTTGGGGAGCATTTCCTATTCTTCTCTTCAAACTTAGGTTTTCAAAGCATATGAGTAAAGAAAACAATCCTTATTACATATTTTTAAAAATTCTAATATGTATGTTTCCTCCAGACCAGCACATGATTTTAACTGCCTTGTAGGTTTCACTCTTTTCAAGTGCAGTCTCAATGCTGTCAGACCTTATTGGTCTGGAGAGGAAGTCTCTCAAACATCGAGAACTCAAATTTTTCTTTTGGTTCAGTTTTGGTTTTCTGTTGATATATAACAAACTGTCCCAAAACATGATGTCTTAAAACAGTGACCATTTGATTGCTTCTCACAATTCAGTGGGTCAGTTCTGGCGGGTCACAGGTCCCCTGCCATCCCTCTGGTGTCCCCGGGGCTGGAAGCTCCATCAGGGCATCTTCCTCCCGCGCTCAGAGTCTCAGCTCAAGGGCTTCAGTGGCTGGGGATGACTGGAACCACCCACCTGTGGTCACACCTCTGAGGCCTCAGTTCTCAGTGCTTTGTTGTGACCTCTTCGTGCAGTCGCTCCAACAGGGTAGACAGGGCTTTTACCTGGAGACCCAAAGCTCCCAGAACAGGGACTTCCCTGATGGTTCAATGGCTAAGACTCCGTGCTCCCAATGCAGGGGGCCCAGGTTTGAACCTTGCTCAGGAAACTAGATCCCATGTGAGGCAACTGACACCTAACACAGCCAAATAAATAAATACCAACATTCCCAGAAGAGGAAAAATAGAAACTGCCGGGTTTCTTAAGGCTTAGGCTTAGAACTGGCACACAGTCAAGTCCACTGTGCTCTATGAAATCAGGTGACAGGGCCAGCACAGGCCAGCACTATGCTCTATGAAACCAAGGAGAGGGGCCTGCGTGAGGTCGTGAATACTGGGAGGCATGCACTGGGAGTCACTGATGTCTGCAGGCCTCCACCCCCATCAGCCAGTCCCGCAGCCTCGTCTTCCCCTGGTATCTCTGGATGAGCCCCCAAGAGGCCTCATATGTGTCCATAAACATCAACTGTGGCCACCATGAAGTACCTACTGTGTTCTTCCTCTTCCATTCTGCGTCTCTGCCCACAGTTCTCAAAGCCACTCAAGTAAGTTTTGCTTTCTGATCCTCATATCATACTAACATCCATTTCCACTGGAAGTAAATTCTCTACTATAACTGATTTATGCAATGCATTCTTTAGAATTCTGGTTGATGAACTAGCCAATACCTTTCTGCCTTCACTTGGGAAGAAAAATAATTCACTTGAACAGTAGTGCCTCAGAGTTTTACTGAGAGTCCTTCTATTTATCATAAAACTTGAAGGCTGATCTGGGTGACATAAAGTTCCCTAAAGGTTCTACTTTGTTGCATACATGGATGATTTGTTTCTTTGCGCTCTTTCTCAAGGCTCCTCACAGGAAGACAGCATCCAATTTGCTAAAGCACTCAGCCCTAAAAGAATATAAATTTACCAAAGAAAAAGTGCAGTTTACCCAAATCTGGATTCAATATCTGGGCATCTGCTCTTAGAACCAGGAGTATACCTAGATCCAAATAGACTTCATGGTATCTTAAGTTTCCCCAAACCCAAAACTAAGTGTCTACTGTTTTTCTCTGGATAGCTGGTTATTGTCAAAATTGAATTTCAATTTCTCTTATGGCCAAACCTCTGTATATTTTACTCAACGATAATGACCCCAACCCAATTTTATGGAAACAACTGGAGGACACAGATTTAAGACTTTAAAGAGTCTGATGAACCCACAGGCCATTGCTGCTGCTGCTGCTGCTAAGTCGCTTCAGTCGTGTCCGACTCTGCGCGACCCCATAGACGGCAGCCCACCAGGCTCCCCCGTGTCTGGGATTCTCCAGGCAAGAACACTGGAGTGAGTTGCCATTTCCTTATCCAATGCATGAAAGTGAAAAGTGAAAGCGAAGTCGCTCGGTTGTGTCCGACTCTTTGGGAACTATGGACTGCAGCCTACCAGGCTCCTCCATCCATGGGATTTTCCAGGCAAGAGTACTGGAGTGGGTGCCATCGCCTTCTCCACACAGGCCATTAGGCATCCCAATTACCGGATTCCCTTTCTCCTTTTTGTATATGAAAACTAAGGAATGCGCTTGGAGTATTCAACCCAAAACAGGGGGATCACTGTTGACCCATAGGGTATTACAGCCAGCAATGGGCCACCTTGCCCTAGAGCCATTATGGTCAATGCCCTTTTGGTCAAAGCCACTGAGAAAACGATTATGAATCGCCTTTAACCATTTCTACCTCATGCAGTAGAAACCCTCCTGAATTCTCATTACACTGAACATTTCTAGGCCAGAAACCTCACCTCCTATGAAGTCCTTCTGCTACCTGATCTCATGTAACCTGTTTATGTTGTAGTCATCTTAACCCTGTCACTGACACGGTGACTGTCACTGGCGTGACTGCTTAATGCTGATGGACCACCTCCTTATTCCTCTTGGTGATCCTGAATTCCTCTAGGTAACGCTGATTTCTTATGGTTTACTGATGGTTTTCGTGCAAAAGTAACAACCATAAATATTATGCTGGGCTGCAATTACAATTCCTTTGTGTAAGGCCGGACCCCGGGGGCCATGATGGGCCGCCCCTCCTCTCTCCCGCCGGCGTGGGAAGTCCCTAACGGAAGGCACCTCCCAGATCCCGGGGACCAATAACAGCACACTTCGCCAGCTAAAGCCGCCCCGCCCCAGCCGCGTAGAAGGACCTATCAGCCCGCAACGCCTCGGCCTGGCGACCTATCCGAACCCCCGTCCATTAACCTGACCATCCCTCGCTACGAACCTATATAAGCCGCTTCTAACATGGTCCGGGCTCAGACTTCCTCGACCTGCTTCGTTCGGGTCAGGAATCCCGCCCGGTAGCGCTTCGCCATTAAAAAGCCTGTTAGACACTGTTTTGGTGTCCTGGTCGTCTTTTTACCTAACATTGTGATGTTGAGGCAGCATGTTTACCTATGGCCAACAGGCTGAATTATATAGTTTTACATGGGCTTGTTCTTCAGACAAGGACAAAATTTATATGGATGGTAGATATGTTTTCAGAGTAGTTCATGATTTTAGAACGCTGTGGTAGCAATGCGGCTTCCCTACTTCAGAGGAAATAAAATTTTAAATGGCTTTATGTTCAGAAATTATTAGGTGCAGTACTTTTACCTGCTGCTTTAGCTTTTAGTAAGATTCTAGGGTTTTCTGAACTTGACACTTGGGAAGTTAAGGGAAATCACCTTGCTGAGATTTCCACAAGAAATACTGCCCTTAAAGTGACTACCGGCTACTAAACTTCTGTCGTGATCCAAAGGAATATTTCTCCCAAATGATAACTTAGAAACACTGGCTAGAGAAGTCCAACCAATTGGCCTCACATACAAGATTTGGAATTAAAAAATTGTTGATTTGATTCTGAAATTCCCATTTCTCACTACTATACATGGATTAACCCATTGATTCACTGACAAAATGATAGCATTCATAACTCAATATTGGTGATGAAGTGTTAACAACACCACAAAAATTGCCCATCTCACTTACCCCATTTGTCAGAAGTATAACCCAGAGAAGTTTTTTCCACTGTTTCTACATTTGAACTGCCTAATGGACCATTCAAGTTCTGGCAAATGGATTTCATACAACTTCCTCCATATTATGGATATATGTTTCAGTCGTGGTCTGTATGTTTTCATGCTGGACCAGAGCCTTCCCTTGCAGATGGGCTACTGCCTCTTTTGTGGCTGAAGTCTTTCGGGAAAAGATTATCCCTACTTAGGGCCTCCTCTCAAACTTCATTAGTGATCAAGAAACTCACTTTATTGGCTAGATACTTCAACAGCTCGCCTGCACTTTGGCCAGTTTTACAACAATTTCACTGTGTTACCACCCTCAATTCTCTGGTTTAGTCAGATGCACTAATGGCATCATTAAGATTCAATTGGCAAAATTTATAGAGTCCCTCCAAATACCTTGGAAAGACCCTCTAAAGCATCATCATTGGTCCTTCAAGCCTCAGATCCACCACTTTTGGAACTCGTAAGTGCTCACCCTTTGAGACAGTTTCAGGATGCCCAATGCACTTGGCTTCTGCTTCTTTTGACCCACAACTGATAAAAGGAGAGGCATTCCACTATTGCAAAGGCCTAACTGCTTCTATTAAAAATAACTGTGCTTTGGCGGAGCAATCTTTCCACAGTTTGTTTTCAGAAGAGGACGACCTTATGCATCACACCTTGCAATCTGGAGATTTTATCTCTTGAAAAAGACAGGCTTCAGAGGAAGGCTCTTCAACATTGCTGGAAAGGCTTTTATCAGGTTTTTCTAACCAACTTTGTCCTGCAAAACTCTGAGGAATAGACCTTTGGATTTACCTGACATACCTATAGAAAGTACTGAACCCTGACCGGACCTGTATGTCACTTGGCGACCTGAAAGTAAAGGCTCCCAGAACTGATGCAGATGAGATCCAACGAAATAGTTTTCCCAAAATATCTGGACAAAGCCTGCTGAAAACTTTTCACCAAACATTTTTGATGACATAATACCTCAGAAGATCTCCAGTGTCTACGATCTTGATAACATATGGACTTTTGATAAAAGGGACATGAGATTTCTCTCTCCTGACCCTCCTTATTGCTTGAATGTGACCCTGATAGGTTTTCAATCTGTGCATTTTCCCTCTCATATAAGACACTACACCTAGGAAAGGTCCTTTCTGATATTGAGGGACAAAAAGCTGTTGAAGTTAGAAAATCTGTTCCTTGATCAGCAGTACTTTCAGAGAATGACCTTTATCAAAAGGGAGAAATGGTTAAAAAAAAATCATAATAGAAAGTGAAAGTGAAGTTGCTCAGTCGTGTCTGGATCTTTGTGATTCTATGGACTGTAGCCTACCAGGCTCCCCCATCCATGGGATTTTCCAGGCAAGAATACTGGAGTGGAAACCTCAATTAAATAGGAGATCAGCAGGGGGAGCTCTCATATGCTGCAACAAATGCTGCTGCTGCTGCTGTGTCGCTTCAGTCGTGTCCGACTCTGTGCGACCCCATAGACGGCAGCCCATCAGGCTCCCCCGTGCCTGGGATTCTCCAGGCAAGAACACTGGAGTGGGTTGCCATGTCCTTCTCCAATGCATGAAAGTGAAAAGTGAAAGTGAAGTCGCTCAGTCGTATCGGACTCCTAGAGATCCCATGGACTGTGACCTATCAGGCTCCTCTGTTCATGGGATTTTCCAGGCAAGAGTACTGGAGTGGGGCACCATTGCCTTCTCCGACAATAGCAGAGTCTAACAGAAAGAAGGACGACTCCTCTTCCTTCCTAGCAAGGCTTCGGTCAATGAAAAGTCATAGATTCTCTGTTTTTTATAGCTGTCCCAACTTCCTTTTCTGCTCTACAGGAGAGTTTTGAGATGTGTGTTTTACCTCATTTTCCCAAAGGTTTTCCATAGCATTAAGCCTCAGTTACAGTTAGCTTTACAGCTGTTTTCTCTTCCCCATCTCACTTTCCTACTCCTCTATGCTTCCAGTGAGTACTTCCACTTGAATACTTGGTTTTAGGGTCTCTTTGGGGAGAACTGAGACCAAGACATTCATGTTAAATTTGAAAAGCCCCACTCAAAGAGAAGAAATCGCCTAGTCCGCTTTTTAGTGCCCCATTCTTAAATATAGGCAGATAGCCAAGGATCATCAGAAGATTTAAGAAAAATCTCTAACTTGAAATACAGAGATTAGTCAAAACAAGAATAAGAGACTACCTCAGAGACGTGTGTTCATGCTCACTTGCTCTAGCATGTCCAACTCTTCATGGCCCTATGGACTGTAGAGTGTCAGTTTCCTCTGTCCATGGGATTTTCCAGGCCAGAATTCTGGAATGGGTTGCCATTTCCTCCTCCAGGGCATCTTCCTGACCCGGGGTGGAACTGTGTCTCCTGTGTCTCCTGCACTGGTGGGCAGATTCTTTACCACTGAGCCACCTGGGAAGCCCCTACCTAAGAGGAAACAGAGAGTGAAGAGGGGGAAGAAAACTTGCCGGAGTATCTATTATGGGTATCTTCAAGAGAGCTAAGAAATTATACATTTATGAAACAATCACAGAATACTATAAACAATAATATTCAAAGAACACAGCAGAGCTCTTGAAAATAAAATATATGATAGTAGAAATGAAAAACAGAGAGACTTGGAAAGATAAAGTTGGTGAAGTCTTTCAGAAAGTAAAGAAAAGAAAAACAACATGAAAAATGAGGAGTAGGAGAAAGGATTTAAAATATTTAGGAAATCAGTCCAAGAAGTCCAGTATCTGATTCTGGGAGTCATATAAAGAGAAAATAAAACAGTTGTGGCTTCCCAGGTGATCCAGTGGTTGAGACTCTGCCTGCCAATGGAGGGGACGTGGATTTGGTCCCTGGTCCAGGAAGATCTCACATGTCACCAGGCAACAAGGCCCTTGTGTCCCCAGCTACTGAAACCCACACACTCTAAAGCCCATGCTCCTCAACAAGAGACGCCACCACAATGAGAAGCTGCACATCTTGACTCGAGAGCAGCCCTTGCTCACCGAAACTAAAGAAAGCTCTAGTGCAGCAGAGACCTCCAGTTCAGTCCAGTCGCTCAGTCGTGTCTGGCTCTTTGTGACCCCATGGACTGCTGCACACTGAGCTTCCTTGTCCATCACCAACTCCCGGAGCTCGCTCAAACTCATGTCCATTGAGTCGGTAATGCCATCCAACCGTCTCATCCTCTGTCGTCCCCTTTTCCTCCTGCCTTCAGTCTTTCCCAGCATCAGGGTCTTTTCCAGTGAGTCAGTTCTAGAGCTGATAAAAATAAATAATTTTTTAAAAGAAAAGAAAACAGTTGGAAGGATATAACCAAAGACATAATGTAATAAATTTTCCAGAACTGGTGGATGAGTTTCTAGAAAGATGAGGCCCAGTACATTAAACAAAATTAGTTCTAGAGTTATACTGGGCTTCCCAGGTGGTGCTAGTGGTGAAGTACCTGTTGCTGATGCAGAAGACATAAGAAAAGTGGGCTTGAGCCTTGGGTCGGGAAGATCCCTTGAAGGAGGGGATAGCAACCCACTCCAGTATTCTTGCCTGGAGTATCCCAGGGACAGGAGATCCCTGGCAGGCTACAGTCCATGAGGCTGCAAAGAGCTGGAAATGACTGAAGCTACTTAGCATGCATGCAGAACTATATCATTTTGAATTCACCACTGTGAAAAAAGAGATCTTAACAACTTCTAGAGAGGCTAAAACAGGTTTGGTGTGTTTTTTTTTTTGGCTGCACCACTCAGCACTCGAGATTCTAGTTTCCCTGCTGCTGCTGCTGCTGTCCGACTCTATGTGACCCCACAGACAGCAGCCCATCAGGCTCCCCCATCCCTGGGATTCTCCAGGCAAGAACACTGGAGTGGGTTGCCATGTCCTTCTCCAGTGCATGGAAGTGAAAAGTCAAAGTGAAGTCGTTCAGTCATGTCCGACTCCTAGAAACTCCATGGACTGCAGCCTACCAGGTTCCTCTGTCCATGGGATTTTCCAGGCAAGAGTACTGGAGTGGGGTGCCATTGCCTTCTCTAGTTTCCCTACCAGGGATCAAACCTGCATCTGCAGTGGGAACACAAATTCTCAACCACTGGACTGCCAAGCAAGTTCCCTATAACAGGTTTTACACAAAGTATCAAGAGCAAGAATGCCATCCATTGAAATAAAAAACACAGTGGAACAATATCTCCAAATTTCTTAGGAAATTTTTTTCTAATCTAAGATTCAATACCAAACCAACTATTAATTAGTTCATGAGGAGGATAAGTACACTTCCAGATGTACAAAGTCTCAAAGCATTTGCTTCTCGCGTATCTTTGCTCTAGAAACTTACAAGATGTGCTCCACCACAACCAGGAGATAAACAAAAAAGAATTCTTGATATGCGTGAAACAGGAGACCGACCACAAGAGAACAAAAAGAGAATTCCCAGAAAGACAGTGAAAGGAGACTCCAAAGACCACAACTGTTCAGCAGGCTGGCGGCCAACCAGTTCCCATAGGAGCTGGCCAGAGGCTTCAAGAGGAAATTTCATTCAGAAAATGTGATAGATGACTTGATGTGTTTGAACAAATAGAAGAGAAATACATACTTGGAGATATTTGGAGGTTGAATTAATGGTAAGAATATAGAAACAATACACACAAAGGCAGTTCTTAGGTCGAGGGGAACGAGAGTTTATTTAGTGAGTAATGCTTGTGCACTCATAATACGTTAATGATGAATATCCCTTTAAGCAAAATGAACTATATAGTACTAGCTCTGTGTGATGACAGATGGTAACTAGACTTATCATGGTAATCACTTTGTAATGTATAAAAATATCGAATCACTATGTTCTATGCCTGATACCAATATAATATATTGTATGTCAATTATAATTCAATAAATAGGTTTTTAAAATGAGCTATGTTGCATTGGAGAAGTGGATAGATGGGTGGGAGGAGGGATGTTTCCTAACCATTTGAATCTTTAGACTAAGTACATGAATAATTGACTAAAAATGGCAATGTTGATTAAAAATATAAAAATATGAAATTAATACCAAAATAAACAGCCAAGTGAAATAAGATTGGGACTTCTAAACTGAAAATGAGGTACCAATAGAGATCAGCAGTCTACTGATTTTTTTTAAAGTCTCATAAAATTATATGACTTTGTTTTTTAGTTTCTTCCCTGAAATTTTTAAAAAATTATTTATTTTTGGCTGTGCCACCCAGCATGTGGGATTCTGGTTCCCTGACCAGGGACTGAACCTGCACCCTTTGCAGTAGAAGCATGGAGTCTTAACCACTGGACTGCCAAGGAAGTCCCTGAAATTTTTTATTGAAGTATAACATGCCTTCCCAAAGTGTATATGTCATAAATATACAACTTGATTTTGATTTTGACACCTATTTTTATATTTTTAATCAACATGTCCATTTTCTA
>SJYC01126307.1:0-19484 GCA_006408675.1 Madoqua kirkii
ATCCAACCAGTCCATTCTGAAGGAGATCAGCCCTGGGATTTCTTTGGAAGGAATGATGCTAAAGCTGAAACTCCAGTACTTTGGCCACCTCATGCAAAGAGTTGACTTACTGGAAAAGACTGTGATGCTGGGAGGGGTTGGGGGCAGGAGGAGAAGGGATTGACAGAGGATGAGATGGCTGGGCGGCATCACGGACTCGATGGACATGAGTCTGAATGAACTCCAAGAGATGGTGATGAACAGAGAGGCCTGGCCTGCTGCGATTCATGGGGTCACTAAGAGTTGGACATGACTGAGCAACTGAACTGAACTGATGCTAAGATACATTATAAAATCTGGCTTAATGTTTAATAGCTCAAATATCAAGAGTGTATCAGTCAGATATAGTTGCATCAGTCAGAGCAGAAGAGATTTGTAATCGTATATTCAACAGCTAAAGATTTGTTAGGAAAGCTAAAGAAACAGATGTTAGACTGAGCCTCTAGGAAGAGCACAGGCAAACTGGGCTGCTGTAGAACTTTTTGCCTTGATTAGGAAGTTGTAGTCTCAGAAAATTGCCAGTGAGATTGGAAAATTGGTGATTATTGTCCTCATAAAATGTGCAAACAGAATTGATATTTCTAAGCCTGACTCTTTCCCAGTCTAGTTTGGTTCAGGACTCACAGAAATATGTCTGATTCATGGAATCTGAAGCACATCATTAATGCTATCTGGAAGGAATTCTGGGAAATGTTATTTTAGTATTCCAGTCTCAGCATTATATAAAGTCATATGCTGCTGCTGCTGCTGCTGCTGCTGCTGCTGCTGCATCACTTCAGTCGTATCCACTCTGTAACACCCCATAAATGGCAGCCCACCAGGCTTCCCTGTCCCTGAGATTCTCCAGGCAAGAACACTGGAGTGGGTTGCCATTTCCTTCTCCAATGCATGAAAGTGAAAGTGAAGTCGCTCAGTCGTGTCCAACTCTTAGCGACCCCATGGACTGCAGCCCATTAGGCTCCTCCAGATTTTCCAGACAAGAGTACTGGAGTGGGGTGCCATTGCCTTCCCCGATAAAGTCACATAATTCACTATAAATGGCTTACAACTTTTATCTATCCCCCCAAAACATGGTACTGTACCAAATTCAGTTTTGTAATTCCTTCCTAATAAATTAGAAGGTTGGTCAATAAACCACTGCAGGGTTATGGGTATGTGAAATCTGATGAGTTTTCACATCACCCACCAGTCATGTATGAAATGGTAAAAGCGAATCCCCAAAGCTGAATGCCGCATCATAGTTAGAAAGCCATATTTAGTGTTATGCCACTCTCAGATTAGATATTTTGCTCTATTAACAGTTTCAAAGCAAAAAGACAGTAGAATGCTCTGGCTGAAACAGAATTATAAACAAGGAAGCAGGGGAAAAATGTAGCATAGTTTTGGCACAACAGAAAGTTCAGCAACTGGGAAGCCAAGCTGGCATCCAGAACATGCTGGCTATATGATTCCTGGAAATGTCTTAATCTCTCTATGTTCAGTTTCCTTAACAATAAAATAGAGTAAATAAAAGCATGTTACTTACTGGGCTTTGTGAGAATAATTGGATTAGAATTGTGCCTGGAACATACTAAGTACACAGTGAATGTCAGGTATTATAATTATTCAGTTAGCTAATAAACCAAATTTGTATTTAATAATTAACCTCAACACTAGGGCCTGAGATGGATGCATTATAAAATGAGACACACTTAGAGTTTCATTTAGAAGAACCAGAAATACAAGAGGTTAGAAAGCATTTTATTTGAATTGCAAAAATAGGAGAAAGAGCATGGACTTGGTTTTTTGTTTTCTTTTTCAGTAAAGACCTTAGGAAGATTGGAAAGTGGAATTTCAGAGAGCAGCATTTTTGACAAGTGGAAATTGCCAGTATAAAACAAAGGAAGATCTAGAAGCTGGCATGGTGAGCACCGTTGGGCTCATGCCCATCTTTCCGGCCAAGCTAATATCTAATAAAAGCTATCACGGGTTATAACTTTTTCTATGACTCAGAGGAGGTGTGGTCTTAGATAAAACGGATCAAGCTTTTTCATTGTTATTTTGATCCTCTTTTTTCTATAAACAAATAACATGAGTAATCAGGCATCGTTCCGCTGCTTATATTCAGCGTTAAAGAGGGAATGTAACAAAATTAAAAGTCAAAAAACGTGAAAGCAATTTGCTTTTAAAAGTAAATCCAAAGTATGCTGTCTATGTGTGTGCTTGGTCATGTCTGACACTTTGCTCTGGACGCTCTCACGAACTGTGGAGTTTTCCAAGTAAGAATATTGGAGTGGGTTGCCACTTGCTACTCCAGGGAGTCTTCTGACCCAGGGAGCTGAACTCACATCTTACTTCTCCAGCGCTGTTGTGCTAAGCTGCTTCAATACTGTCCCAACTCTTTGCAACCTTATGGACTGTAGCCCGACACACTCTTCTGTCCATGGGATTCTCCAGGTAAGAATGCTGCGGTGGGTTGCCATGCCCTCCTCAGGGGATCTTCCCGACCCAGGGGTTGCAGCCATGTCTCTTGTGTCCTACGCTGGCAGGTGGGTTCTTTACCACTAGGACTGCCTGGGAAGCCTCATGGTACAGTGTTAAAGCTAGCAGTAGGAAATGCGATCCCAAGGTACAGCCAGCATCTGGCAAGAAACAGTCAATTTATGTGAGATTTCATTTTTCTGTAAGTGCTAGAAGAATATCCATTTTAATAAAGCATTGTTGCGGAGGATTTTCTGAAGAGGAGATGTGAGATATTTCTTCCTAAATCCTCTTAGGATGATGAACTTCTTTTCATATAGTCAGGTGTTTCACAGAAGGCAATACTCTTTCATGATTATTTAATAGTCCAAGAGAAGCTTTTTATCTAGACTTGCAATAAACATCTGATTCCTCAAGTTTAAGGGAAACAATATATTCAACATACATTTACTGAACCTCTCTTCCAAGCTTGACACTTACCAGGTGCTGTAGGAATACAAAGTTAAAGATGAATTCTCTGCTTTCAGAGACTTTCAATCTAGTTGGTGGGGCAAATTATACACAGATAAAAAGGCAAATAATCAGTTTGTATTTCCTCGGGGTATATGCCTAGGAGTGGGATTGCTGGGTCATATGGTGGTTTTACTCCTAGTTTTTTAAGGAATCTCCATACCGTCTTCCACAGTGGCTGGAGGGGGGGTGGGGAAGAGGAGGGAGCTAGGAGGGAGGTTCCAGAGGGAGGGGATGTAGGTATACCCATGGCCGATTCATGTTTAGATTTGATAGAAAACAACAAAATTGTGTAAATCAATTCTACTTCAATTAAAAATAAATAATTTTTTTAAAAAGGGCAAACAGTCAAAGTTAAATAAAAAATACAAAGTAAGACTTAATATAAATAAGTTTTATATGTTAAATGTTATAGATATGTGATTACTGAGGCCAAATATGGAGCAAGAAAGAAATTAATTGTGGAGGGGGGGATGAAATGATGGGAGTTGGGCAGAATTAATAGAGAGGAAGAAAAGGGCATTCCATGGGGGTGGGAAAGAGCTTGAGCGAAATGCATTTGAATGAATCTGTAGAGCTCAAATTTCTGATGTAGAGGATACTCAGAGGGGACCAAGAGAAAGAAGAAAGAAAATGCTGCTTGGAGACAGAATGTGGAAGTCTTCGGATGCCCAGATAAAGAGTTGATCTATGAGGGAGTTCCACTGCAGGGCTTTCAAAAGGAGAGGAAAAGATGAAATGGGTCTGGCAATATGAGCAGGATAATCCGAATGGAAGGAGCAAGCTGGAGAATTTTACAGAAAGTCAGGCTTGGTATGCTGTTGAAGGTCTACAGTAGGCTGGCAACTCTCAGCAGAGAGAGGGGAGTATGGTGGTAGAAGATATTTTTAATGAAGAAAGGAGAGAGAGCTTGGTGCTTATTAGGGAATAACTTGTAGCCTTGTTTTAGGTTGGCCAGAAAATTTCTTTCTTAAGATATGAAAACCCTGAACGAACTTTTTGGCCAACCCAATAAAAGCGATTAAAGTATTTTTCGTTATTGATGACACAGAAAGGTGAAGAGAGACAGAGAGAGAGAAATAGGTTTGACTTATTTTCAGATAGAGTTCCAAAGGCAAAAGCTATTAACTGTGGGCAAGAATTTTGTACTTAATTTTCTAAAAAACAAAAAAAAAACCAGCAAGGGTAAATTATGCTTTTTCTTCTTCTAACTAGTAACACACTGATAGGAGCTTTTTGACATTGTTAAGTTTACCATAAGTCTCTCAGATTAGCATACTGTGGAGATCTAATAACCTTCTTCTGGTGAAACAATTAATTGAAGAGTAGTTAATAACTACAAAGCGGTCATCAAAATAGTCACCCATTACCAGTTCAAAGAAAAACCTACAGAGTCGAAAACACAGCAGCACTGACTTTATAGAATACCTCCTGAACCTTACTCACATTTCTAGGATTCTTCTGGATCACTCATGTAGGCAAATATCGATTTACCATCAAATCATCTCAGTCAATAAGCCTATAATCATTATCATGAACACAAAACAAAGCAGAATGCTTGCGATAAAGTGGATTTCAGGGTGAGAAGAATGGGAAGCGCACTTCACCAACTAGAAGAAATCTTTAGGAAGGGACTGGTTTCATTTTCCTGGACCACTTTCCTTCATGGCCAGTACTTGATAGGCACAATAGAAATATCAGGCATCAAATGAAAAATATTTATGTATTCTCCATATAAAAGCATTTAATTTAGCCTGAGAATTACACATATGGCATTATCAAATGTATTATCTGAATTATTTGGAAGGCATATTTCTTTAGGTTAAAGGTTACCTTGTGGCTATGATCACTAAAAATTAACCCTAACCAATGCATCTCTCCAAAAACTAAGTGAAATATTAAATAAGGTGCTACTGACAAAGGAAGGTCCCATTTTGATTACTCTGTTAGAAGCTGTTCACTGAAAACTATCCAAAGAGTTAAATGGTGGTAGAAGAAAGGTGGAGAAGGCAATGGCATGCCACTCCAGTACTTTTGCCTGGAAAATCCCATGGGCTGCAGTCCATGGGGTCGCTAGAGTCTGGCACGACTGAGTGACTTCACTTTGACTTTTTACTTTCATGCATTGAAGAAGGAAATGGCAACCCACTGCAGTGTTCTTGCCTGGAGAATCCCAGGGACGGGGGAGCCTGGTGGGTTGCCGTCTCTGGGGTGGCACAGAGTCGGACACGACTGAAGCGACTTAGCAGTAGCAGCAGCAGCAGCAGCAGCAAAAGAAAGCTATACTCGCAAGAAAAACAAACAAAAAAAACAATGAATGAATGAATGCTCTTGCTATAAGTTCTCCCCGGTGTAGAATCTGTACAATTTTCGTTGTCAATGCATATCGTGAACTCATTTTCAAAGCAGTGTCCTTTCAGTTCTGATACAAATCACTGCAAAGCAAAATGCAGTGCGCAGCTGGGAAAGCAGGTGTAAAATGGCCCAACTAATTATAGCCTTGTCAAGTAATGGCTACGAGACAACCAGTGACTGCCCTCCTAGTGAATTTTGGGTGATTTCAACCAATTGGATAAGAAATCACGCATAGGAAGAAAGAAACCACACACACACATAAATGACAGAGAAAGACAAGACAAGGCGAGACTGGATTGTTTTCTGATCTGAGGAGAGAAAGGACAGAGCTTCTTAGTAAGCTTATGTTAAGCCAAACATACAGAGAAGAAGGTAGGTAAC
The DNA here is from genome assembly GCA_006408675.1 of Madoqua kirkii. Classification (NCBI taxonomy): domain Eukaryota; kingdom Metazoa; phylum Chordata; class Mammalia; order Artiodactyla; family Bovidae; genus Madoqua; species Madoqua kirkii. The sequence goes on from SJYC01126307.1 coordinate 5,746, forward strand.
TTATTCAGGGCAACTTGCAGGCCCCGCACGCTAGTTTATTTGCCAGAATACTGAGTTAGACTTGATCAAAAAAGGAGTCTGCAGATGGGCGACACAGCTCTCCCATTCACCACCCTCAATAGAAGATTCAGCAGGCTTTCTGACAATCTTTTTATGAAGCTATAACTATGAAAATTCCCTAAATCGTGACCAAAAAATAAAGAATCCATAGTACCCTGAAACGTTCAACAGCAAACAAAGCTTGAATGTCTGGGACAGCAGCCGCATTTCAATTCTGATATCCTGGACCTTTTCTTTTAAACCTTCACGAAATGCAAGCAGGCTCTAAATCCCAAAGGGAAAGGCAAGTTATTACCAGGATCTATAGTGCTGCTTACTCCCCACCGACGATTCTTTGCCCAGAGGCCAAGAACACAGCATTTTATCAGAGCCCTGCTCAGTGGAGTGGAGGACACATATCCAGATGGCAGAGTCACCTGCTTCCAGGCAATGCATAGAAGCAATTATTGCTCTTTGGCTTCCGTCCAGAGCAAAAATAAAGAGTTTAATATATTAGGTCCAATCACTATATCCCAGTTGATCCAGGAAGTTTTAGATAAATCATCTAATCTTTTTAAGACAGGGTTTCATTCTGAATGATAGTAAAAAATACCATTAATACTTTTAATAATAATCTTACTACCTTATTATTTTGAAATCTGGCAATTCTTAAAAAAAAAAAAAACCTGTAAATCAGTGTTCTCTAATCATAGTTTAGAATATGTCTTTGTGTCAGTAAAGACACCAAAAATGTAAACAAGAGACTGATCTGTAAGACAAGTAACTGTTGTTAGCATGGGTATGTTCACATTTGGAAAATAGGTCATTTCACCTGAGCCAGGATTCATGCTCCTTCTCAGTCATGTCTGACTTTTTTGTGATCCCATGGATTGCAACCTGCCAGGCTCCTCTGTCCGTGGGATTTTCCAGGCAAAAATACAGTAGTAGCTTGCCATTTCCTCCTCCAGGGGATCTTCCTGGCCAGGGATTGAACCCGCGTCTCCTGCATTGGCAGGCAGATTCTTTACCACTGAGCCAAGAGCCAGGGTTACATGAGAATTATTCAACAATGTAGAATCTGTACAATTTTCGTTGTCAATGCATATCGTGAACTCATTTTCAAAGCAGTGTCCTTTCAGTTCTGATACAAATCACTGCAAAGCAAAATGCAGTGCGCAGCTGGGAAAGCAGGTGTAAAATGGCCCAACTAATTATAGCCTTGTCAAGTAATGGCTACGAACAACCAGTGACTGCCCTCCTAGTGAATTTTGGGTGATTTCAACCAATTGGATAAGAAATCACGCATAGGAAGAAAGAAACCACACACACACATAAATGACAGAGAAAGACAAGACAAGGCGAGACTGGATTGTTTTCTGATCTGAGGAGAGAAAGGACAGAGCTTCTTAGTAAGCTTATGTTAAGCCAAACATACAGAGAAGAAGGTAGGTAACTTATTCAGGGCAACTTGCAGGCCCCGCACGCTAGTTTATTTGCCAGAATACTGAGTTAGACTTGATCAAAAAAGGAGTCTGCAGATGGGCGACACAGCTCTCCCATTCACCACCCTCAATAGAAGATTCAGCAGGCTTTCTGACAATCTTTTTATGAAGCTATAACTATGAAAATTCCCTAAATCGTGACCAAAAAATAAAGAATCCATAGTACCCTGAAACGTTCAACAGCAAACAAAGCTTGAATGTCTGGGACAGCAGCCGCATTTCAATTCTGATATCCTGGACCTTTTCTTTTAAACCTTCACGAAATGCAAGCAGGCTCTAAATCCCAAAGGGAAAGGCAAGTTATTACCAGGATCTATAGTGCTGCTTACTCCCCACCGACGATTCTTTGCCCAGAGGCCAAGAACACAGCATTTTATCAGAGCCCTGCTCAGTGGAGTGGAGGACACATATCCAGATGGCAGAGTCACCTGCTTCCAGGCAATGCATAGAAGCAATTATTGCTCTTTGGCTTCCGTCCAGAGCAAAAATAAAGAGTTTAATATATTAGGTCCAATCACTATATCCCAGTTGATCCAGGAAGTTTTAGATAAATCATCTAATCTTTTTAAGACAGGGTTTCATTCTGAATGATAGTAAAAAATACCATTAATACTTTTAATAATAATCTTACTACCTTATTATTTTGAAATCTGGCAATTCTTAAAAAAAAAAAAAACCTGTAAATCAGTGTTCTCTAATCATAGTTTAGAATATGTCTTAGTGTCAGTAAAGACACCAAAAATGTAAACAAGAGACTGACTGTAAGACAAGTAACTGTTGTTAGCATGGGTATGTTCACATTTGGAAAATAGGTCATTTCACCTGAGCCAGGATTCATGCTCCTTCTCAGTCATGTCTGACTTTTTTGTGATCCCATGGATTGCAACCTGCCAGGCTCCTCTGTCCGTGGGATTTTCCAGGCAAAAATACAGTAGTAGGTTGCCATTTCCTCCTCCAGGGGATCTTCCTGGCCAGGGATTGAACCCGCGTCTCCTGCATTGGCAGGCAGATTCTTTACCACTGAGCCAAGAGCCAGGGTTACATGAGAATTATTCAACATTTCTGTAGCTATAATTTCTGTCTTACTAAGTTAATTAATGACAAGTGAATGAAAGTTTTTCTTAACAGAAAATTATTATTTCTATTAGACTCACAACCATCAATTGCTTATCGCTTCCCACATAAAGTGTAATTCCTTAATCTAATTAATGTCATTTTTTTTAATAAAGAGGCAAAATAGCCCTCTTCTTACTTTGTTTCAAAAGTCATTTAAGAATGTATATAAAAATTAAGAAGAACAGATGAAGAAATTGAGAAGGGTGATTCAGGTTCTGATTCAGAACTAATAATTTACTAGTAATTCTGTTTTCCCTCCATCCATTGGCATGCCCCCATCCCAAGAAAAATCTATGAAAATATTATGTTTGAACCTACCAAGCCTGGGAAGTCTTTGGACATTTTGTCCCTGAGAGTTATATGACAGCCAGCATATAAAATAGCCAACGCACTCCAGTATTCTCATGGAAATGAAAGACTCCAGATTCAAGTCACCATCATATATAATAGAAGGATGCTAAACCCTGCATCACTAGTAAAGTCTTAATAAATGAAATGTCTTTATATCTTCAGATTAATCCAATAGTGTTTGGATGGACTTCTCAGGTGGCACTAGTGGCAAAGAATCTGTCTGCCAAGTAGGAGTTGTGTGGTTCAATCCCTGGCTCAGGAAGATCCCCTGGAGTAGGAAATGGCAACCCACTCCAGTATTCTTGCCTGGGAAACCCCAGGAGAGGGTTTCCCAGGGCAGAAGAGCCTGGCAGGCTAAAGTCCAAGGGGTCGCAAAGAGTTAGACACGGCTAAGCGATTGAGCACTGGAAACTCTGTATTACTAGTAAAGTCTTAATAAATGAAATGTGTTTATATTTTCCTATTAATCCAATAGTGTTTGGAAGATGTGCAAAACATAAAGTATTTTAGTAAGATCCTTTCTTCTTTTTCCCACTCATTTAAATTGCAATCCCTTATTGTCACCAACATGTGCCGCAAAAGTTCCGCATGTATTGAACTCCTCACCAAATGTCTGTTGAGTGTTCAGTGTGGACTAGATACTCAGGGAGTTCAGCACTGCACTCTAACACAGGCAAGCAGCCAACAGACAACTAGTTACCTCATGCTTCCACTACTTCCTCCACTGTCTCACCTTGTTCTTATGATCTCCCTTTGTAATGACAGACAGGGGGAGATGGTAGCAAGAAGAGTGTGACAGCAATGGAAAATAGAGACAGAGACGTGAGGACACTATGAAGGAAGAAGTCAGCATGTCTTGCTTATTGTTGCCTGGGGTGAGGAGGTGGTTGGGTGTACAGAAAGAGGACTACCAAGACTCATTTATAGCTTTCTAACTTAGGAAGCTCAGAGCATGCTGATGCCATTCACCAAATAGGAAACACCAGAGAAGATGCTGCTGGAAGCCAGGACTGCCAATCACAAACTCAGTTTTAATGCTACATTTAACCAGTTTTAGAAAATTTAGAGTTGGAATATGGTTATACAGGTGAGAAGAGTCATGTGGATAGAGGGAACAGATGGAGATTTTCCAACAGCTAAATCATGGTTGAAGTGTGCAAGCAAATGAGATGAAGCAGGAAAGTGAATGGAGAAAGGTGCCAATGGCAGGACCCTATGGATTATCAATACTTAAGGAACAGCCTCAGAAGAGAAATGCATTTGGGAGCCGAGAAATAAAAGGCAAAAGAGATCTGCATTAGCCTATTGTTGAGTGTGTTGTGCTTGTGTGTGTGCTTATTTGCTCAGTCATGTCCGCCTCTTCGCGACCCCATGGACTGTAGCCCACCAGGCTCCTCCGTTCATGGTATTTTCCCGGCAAGAATACTAAAGTGGGTTGTCATTTCCTTCTCTAGAGGATCTTCCTGACCCAGGGATCAAACACTCAGCTCCTGTATCTCCTGCGTTGCAGGTGGATTCTTTACCTGCTGGGCCATCAGGGAAGCCCCTGTGTTAGCCTAGGTTGCCCCCCCAAACCAGAACCTGAGACAATATTTTTGGTTCAGTCCAGTCCAGTCACTCAGTCATGTCCGACTCTTTGTGACCCCATGAATCGCAGCATGCCAGGCCTCCCTGTTCATCACCATCTCTCGGAGTTCACTCAGGCTCACGTCCATCGAGTCCGTGATACCATCCAGCCATCTCATCCTCTTTCGTCCCCTTCGCCTCCTGCCCCCAATCCCTCCCAGCATCAGAGTCTTTTTCAATGAGTCAACTCTTTGCATGAGGTGACCAAAGTACTGGAGTTTCAGCTTTAGCATCATTCCTTCCAAAGAAATCCCAGGGCTGATTTCCTTCAGAATGGACTGGTTGGATCTCCCTGCAGTTCAAGGGACTCTCAAGAGTCTTCTCCAACACCACAGTTCAAAAGCATCAGTTCTTTGGGTGCTCAATCTTCTTTATGGTCCAGCTCTCTTAAATATATGCAATTTTTATTTATCAATTATGCTCTCAATAAAGCTGAAGAAAGAATTATTACTTGTATGTGAGTATTTGAATAACAAGAGATTGGCTAGCAAAAAAAACCAAAGGGAACCCTAAAGAATACAGAAAGAGCAGCTGTAAGAAGCAGGCAGCGCCCCTAGGATGAGATGCAGCACCCAAAGAAGAAAATCCACCCCCTAAATCCAGGCCTGTGATCAAGACCTTGTTGGAGACAGAGCTGTGTCTCACTGGGCAGCTGTAAAGTTAGTGTGCTGTCATACCAACAAAACATGCAGAAAAGCTACCCTCTGGGGCTGGTTTGAAATATGCTCTCTAGGGTGTTGGGGAAAAGTGGTTCATGATATCCCACAAACAATGTGCAGAAGGAGGGGTCCTGCTGGGCTGGTGGCAGCCCTGGACTGCCCAGGCAACTCGGTCCTGATGCACTGAGCTGAATGGAGCAGAGTATCCTTTTACTGTCCTCAGCACGGTGATGAGCCTGGTGCAGTCAGAGTCATCATGTCACTAGTCTTCTAAGCACTTTGGAGCTGCCAAGAGGGGCCTGAGATAGCAACATCCTCTGAGTCAGTCCTCATAACCATTGGCAATTTTAGCTATTTATCATTTTCCATGTGCATCATGACATGAGTACATATATATGAAGTTCTGAGAGGTAGAAAGCAAATAAAGTGAAAGTCGCTCATTCGTGTCCAACCCTTTGTGACCCCACGACTGTAATCCATGGAATTCTCCAGGTCAGAAGACTGGAGTGGGAAGCCTTTCCCTTCTGCAGGGGATCGTCCCAACCCAGGGATGGAACCAAGGTCTCCCACATTGCAGGTGTGTTCTTTACCACGTAAGCCACCAGGGAAGCCCAAAATAAAGTGTATCTGAGAAAATCATTTATAAAAGCAGATGTGTATAAGAGACAGTCCATCGAGTCCGTGATACCATCCAGCCATCTCATCCTCTGTCGTCCCCTTCTCCTCCTGCCCCCAATCCCTCCCAGCATCAGAGTCTTTTTCAATGAGTCAACTCTTCGCATGAGGTGACCAAAGTACTGGAGTTTCAGCTTTAGCATCATTCCTTCCAAAGAAATCCCAGGGCTGATCTCCTTCAGAATGGACTGGTTGGATCTCCCTGCAGTTCAAGGGACTCTCAAGAGTCTTCTCCAACACCACAGTTCAAAAGCATCAGTTCTTTGGTGCTCAGCCTTCTTCACAGTCCAACCCTCATATCCATACATGACCACAGGAAAAACCATAGCCTTGACTAGACAGACCTTAGTCGGCAAAGTAATGTCTCTGCTTTTGAATATGCTATCTAGGTTGGTCATAACTTTTCTTCCAAGGAGTAAGCGTCTTTTAATTTCATGGCTGCAGTTACCATCTGCAGTGATTTTGGAGCCCAAAAAAATAAAGTCTGACACTGTTTCCACTGTTTTCCCATCTATTTCCCATGAAGTGATGGGACCAGATGCCGTGATCTTCGTTTTCTGAATGTTGAGCTTTAAGCCGGTGCAAGTAGTTTATTTTGATAACCCACTCCAATGAATAGGAGTGGTGGGCTGGGACAAGTTGAAAAAGGAGGGGAAAGTGTCAATCTGAGGTGTCTCATGTCTCATTGAGCTCACCACCATGGGCAACAGAGATTCAGTTCTACTGGGGACCTCTGAGAAGCCATATATAGTGCAGTCCAAAATTGTCCACCCCTGGGGACATAAAGGGGCAGTGTTTAATGATAGGCTCTGATCCCCAGCAGTCAAGTTGCCCCTTGGGTTGTCAGTAGCCTTGCACTTCAGGTTTATGCTCATGTCAGGATGAGTAAAAAAGGTTCAGTGGTATAAGGAAGCTCTGGAACAGAAAGATATCTATGAAGGGAGATGTTTTCAGTTGACTGGTGATTGCAGCCAGATAGCAGAGTAATAGCTGGAGTAAAAAGCTGAGAATGAGAGGTGTGAAAGAGATATGTCTGCTCCTTGCGTCACTCATATCTGCTCATGCTCCTTATTAATCATGATCCATCACAGATGCTCTGATCATCTATAATCTCTAAAAGAAAATACTTAATATACAAGGGTGAGTGGGAAAACTCCAGTTCCAGCTAGTGTCATCCTAATGCCTTTATTAAAATATTCATCATCTTTCTTCTACCACCCACTCAAGATATCTGTCATACTCGATTAGCACCTAAGGGTGTTCAGCTTGCTTGCTCACACAGAAGGATGACTTCATCCATAAGAAGATGGAGCTCACAGTTGTTTCATTCTTGCTGGATTATGATTGCTGCTATTACTTCTTTACAGTTTTCGCTGAGCAGGAACTTAGGTGTACTCCTTGGGATCTGAGAGCAATCAGATCACCGTGAAGTGGCTGATTGGAATCCTCAAGAGATGCAGTCAGCAGTGATTTCTGCTGCAGAAAGAAAGGTGGGCCTGTACATAACTCTCTTCCCTGCTACCATGATTTATCAATTTGGATCCAGTCAGGGAAGATAAATCACACAATAATTTGACAGAGAAAATTCAATTAAAGAATTGTTGGCTGTAGCTTAATTGTAGTGATCATTTCACAATTCACACATGTAACAAAACATTGAGTTATACACCTTTGTTGTTGTTCAGTTGCTCAGTCGTGTCCAATGCTTTGTGACCCCTTGGACTGCAGCATGCCAGGCTTCCTTGTCCATCACTGTCTTCCAGTTTGCTCAAGCTCATGTCCATTGAGTCAATGATACCATCCAAACATCTCATCATATGTCATCCCCTTTCTCCTCCTGCCCTCCATGTTTCCCAGAATCAGGGTCTTTTTTAATGAGTCAACTCTTCTCATCAGGTGGCCAAAGTACTGGAGCTTCAACTTCAGCACCAGTCCTTCCAATGACTATTCAGGGTCTGTTTCCTTTTAGGGTTGACTAGTCTGATATCTTTGCAGTCCAAGGGGCTCTCAAGAGTCTTCTCCAACACCACAGTTCAAAAGCATCAGTTCTTTGGGTGCTCAATCTTCTTTATGGTCCAGCTCTCTTAAATATATGCAATTTTTATTTATCAATTATGCTCTCAATAAAGCTGAAGAAAGAATTATTACTTGTATGTGAGTATTTGAATAACAAGAGATTGGCTAGCAAAAAAAACCAAAGGGAACCCTAAAGAATACAGAAAGAGCAGCTGTAAGAAGCAGGCAGCGCCCCTAGGATGAGATGCAGCACCCAAAGAAGAAAATCCACCCCCTAAATCCAGGCCTGTGATCAAGACCTTGTTGGAGACAGAGCTGTGTCTCACTGGGCAGCTGTAAAGTTAGTGTGCTGTCATACCAACAAAACATGCAGAAAAGCTACCCTCTGGGGCTGGTTTGAAATATGCTCTCTAGGGTGTTGGGGAAAAGTGGTTCATGATATCCCACAAACAATGTGCAGAAGGAGGGGTCCTGCTGGGCTGGTGGCAGCCCTGGACTGCCCAGGCAACTCGGTCCTGATGCACTGAGCTGAATGGAGCAGAGTATCCTTTTACTGTCCTCAGCACGGTGATGAGCCTGGTGCAGTCAGAGTCATCATGTCACTAGTCTTCTAAGCACTTTGGAGCTGCCAAGAGGGGCCTGAGATAGCAACATCCTCTGAGTCAGTCCTCATAACCATTGGCAATTTTAGCTATTTATCATTTTCCATGTGCATCATGACATGAGTACATATATATGAAGTTCTGAGAGGTAGAAAGCAAATAAAGTGAAAGTCGCTCATTCGTGTCCAACCCTTTGTGACCCCACGACTGTAATCCATGGAATTCTCCAGGTCAGAAGACTGGAGTGGGAAGCCTTTCCCTTCTGCAGGGGATCGTCCCAACCCAGGGATGGAACCAAGGTCTCCCACATTGCAGGTGTGTTCTTTACCACGAAGCCACCAGGGAAGCCCAAAATAAAGTGTATCTGAGAAAATCATTTATAAAAGCTGGCAGAGAAGCACAAAAAGGAAATACAACTCTAGCCTGCCAGAACTCAGATTGTAAGGGGCTTGAGTGTGTAGTGTGGAGGGATTTTCAGTTTGTCTGTGTGTAAGAGGAAGGAAGGAAGGAAGGGAAGGGGAAAGAGAGAAAGGAGGGAAGGAGAGGAGAAGAGAAGAAAGGAGAGGAGAGAGTAAAAGAGAGGAGACTGGAGGGAGGAGGGGAGAGGAAGGGAAAAGAAGAGAGGGAGAAATAGCCAATAGGGATGGAGAAGTGTAAGATCCTTGAACAAACTCCAATATGGAGAAAGTTCTTTAGGAAACAATCCCATATACTGGTGGACAGATTATCTCTAAATTCTTTAGGAAATAATCCCGTATACTGGTGGACAGATTATCCCTAAATGCAATAAAATATGCTTTTAAAAAGTGGAAATTCCCCAAATGAGTTTTCCAAATAAGACTTTAGAACACACTTTTTGTATTTGCATCACATTCTTCACATAGCATCCAAGTGAGGTGCCAATCTCCAGTGAATCCCTAAATATAACTTGACTGAGTTAAACACAATGTTCTCCATCTGAACATTTCCTTGAGTATTAATTAGAAGTTCATGGAAATAGATTCTCAGGTTCAGGCCACTAGTCCCCCAAACAACCAGATGTTGTTCAATGAACAACATCTCTAGTGGAGTTTTTTTTTAAATTAATATGTCAGAATAGACTATATATGTGTATATATATTTAAATTATTATTGTTCAGTTGCCAAGTCATGTCTGATTCTTTGCAATCCCATGGACTGCAACACACCAGGTTTCCCTGTCCTTCATTACCTCCCAGAGTTTGCTCAAATTCATGTTCATTGAGTCAGTGCTATCTAACCATCTCATCCTTTGCTGCCCTCTTCTCCTTTTGCCTTCAATGTTTCCCAGCATCAGGGTCTTTTCCAATGAGTTGGCTCTTTATATCAGATGGCCAGAGTATTGGAACTTCAGCTTTAGCATCAGTACTTCCAGTCGATATTCAGGGTTGATTTCACTGAGGACTGACTGGTTTGATCTCCTCCTATATATATTTTTATAGATTATCTAATTATTATATTTTATTATATGAGTATCATACCTTGTTATTTTCTATTAGGAAGAGCTGACAAAAATTCTAAAGAGAAGACAGTTATCCATTCAGCATTTAATCTAAGTTTGCTTTCATTATCTCTGTTGATGGGCTCTGTTTTTAATCTCATTCTGCTGATTCTATTTTTCTATTTTGCATATTGACACTTTATTTGATTCCGGGAAACATGTCTTTTCTTGTCTGTCCATCTCAGTATTGGTATGTCTGCTGTGCAGAGCTCATAAGAATTCCTCACTCTTCTTTGCTAGATTTACATGCACATGTTTCTAACCCTCAGGCAACTCAACAGAATCAGGTCACTTTAATATAATAAATACTCTGCACTAGTAAATATGTAAAACAGTGTAAGCAGTATGACACCCATGTTAAAATCCAAGGAGAAACAACAATTTGCAAAAAGCTGACAAAAAATGAGGTTAATTCAGAAGCTCAAGAAGCTGAGTTTAACAGCGTGTTTTGGAGCACTTTCAAAACCACAAGAGCATCATCATGTTGTAGCATTCCTGTATCCTCAGAAGTCATTTGTGCTCCTCCTAATGGTCTAAGCAAGGATTACTTAATTGCTGTTTTTTCATCTGTGAAATATGAAGTATTGCATTTTACGCTTTCCTTCTATTGGGATCTTCTTCCTCCCAAAAAATTCTCACTCTGTTTGCATTGGTATGTGAGCGTGTTCCTTCAAACACACACACACATTTACACACACAGGTCTTGCAAGAACAAGCAACATTTTACAACTAGGAAAAAACATTTCTTCAAACCTCTGCGCTTGCCCCCCTCTCCAATACCCTAAGGAGAAAGGACATTTTAGCTTAAGAGATATAGTTCTAGCTCAATCATATTTGGAGCAATTTACTTTTCAAAGTATAATATTTACAATTTAATTCAGATTAATGGTGATTTTATAGGGTTTTTTTTTTCCCCAAAATATGCTTTACATAGATCACTGCAGGGCTCATTCTGGAATTTTCCATAACACAATGAGTTATTTTGAAATAAATGTATATATACACACTGATAAGGTTTTTTTGCAACAAAATGCAGCCATACCTTTGCATAGACTATGAATCTAGGCTAACTACTTCAAGTGAAAATTAGTTTTGATGTAAAGAGTTAACTATGTTGTGGGTACCAAACTTTTAAAATTAAATTAATGACTTAGACACCATATGACATGACTACTGATAATTTACTGACCATAAAGGTAAAATATTAGTCTTTAAATTTTATCTGTCACTTTAAATTGTGTCAGCCAAGGTCTGTGTGCTATTAAATCTATAACATTTAAAAATATTTCCTCATTAGTGACTCTGCTGCAGTTTCTGCTTTCATTTGTGATCCTGGTTTATATTAATAAAATGTTATATAAAGTTCAATATCTATTGCTGCTCATTATTTTTAATCATATGGAGGTGAGCAACATGATTTGCTGAAATATGCAGACCAGAGTTCACATAACAAAGTGCTGTGACTTAAGACATTTGATGATAAGGCCAGTTCTTATAATAACATCATGCTGTGTCAGATCTGCATTGATGCAAATACACATGCATACATAGGCCATATATTATCTATATTTAGTAACAGTAGTAGTGTTAACAGGCATAAAAGGGAATGGTAAGAACATATATCCTATAGAACATCATAACTCACAGACTTTGTACAGAAAGCCTAACCATCACTGCCTAAAAATGAGAAGAATGTCTTGAGACAAATGAATTCTCTCATAACTTTCGCTTCTCATTCCTCGAACTATTTTAGCTATGATAGTATAAAAAGACTACTAAATTTTGCAATTAGAAAAATTTTAAGGTTGGCTTCTATTAAGTTTTTCATTAAAAACAATATTTTTAGTTTTTAGGAGCAGGAAGCAAATCTAATGCTTCCTTTTCCCAACACTCAATAAATATCCTATGTGAAAGGCCTATGTGTTGAAATGTTGTTACAGTTATTATTTTGTTTTAATGGAATCAGTCTTTTCATTTCAAAATCATGAATCTTTCATAGTTGTGTTAGGTTTTCATAATCTTTTCATTTTAAAATAAAAGATACTCAGATATTTATGAGGTATAGTTTGCATACTCTGATTAATTTCTCCTTTCTTATTTGTCAGTAATATTTCTGAAACTGCTTATATAAAGGTTGGTCAAGTTAGAGAAGTTGGCAACTACATGAATTTAAAGACATTCTGAGTTAAGTGGACTTTCCGAGTGAAGTGAAAAGATAATGACCTTACCACAAAGTTTACAGAGGCACTTTCGTAGTTACTTGATTTTACAATTCTCGTCTATGAAAAAATGCCAGTTCACGTCATCTAAATGCACAGCCACAGCAATAAGTGAATCAAAATGAAAAATGCTCAGGAAGAGCATCCTTCCAATCTGGACTTCTATTTTGTTTTGATGGGTATTAACATCAAGAATTTCATGAGGTAAATACTGGGCTTCCCAGGTGACGCTAGTGGTAAAGAACCCGCCCGCCATTGCAGGAGACGTAAGAATCGCAGGTTGATCCCTGGGTCGGGAAGATCCTCTGAAGGAGGATATGGCAACCCACCCCAGGATTCTTTCTGGGAAAATCCCAAGGACAGAGGAGCCTGATAGGCTACAGTCACAGAGTTGCAAAGAGTGGGACACAAATGAAGTGGCTTAGCATGCATGCACAGCACACACACAAGGTAAGTGCTCACTTGGACCGGCCGGATTGACCAAGACTTTTTGAAGGATTTTAAAACTGCTTCCTCCACAAATATAACCTTATTGCTGGAGATTTTTTTTTGTTTCCTATAGAGTTTCAATAACATGGATTTTGGGTGTAGCATGAAGGTAAAGGTATAGCCCCTCTCTCACAGAATTTTGACATTTTAAGTCTGTCCAAAAGGGAAGATGCTCATCAGGAAAAATATATCTCTGTTCTCAAGTTCTATAAACAATTGAGGATGTCTCTCTAATCTTGGAGAGGGAGTAAAACAGTCAGAGAGAAGGCTGCACCCAAGACCTATGAAGGGAGTTTTATGGCCTCCAATAGGCGTTCAACAAACATTATGAACTACTTTGTGAACCAAACTTCCATGGCCGGATAGAATGAGCTGGGCTTTCTGATAGCAGAATTGGCCCAGCATTAAAGCCAAGCAGCTCAGCCTTTGCATAAACACCACTGAAGGAAATGTAGTTTGTAGCTTTTACAGCCTTATTTTGGCGGTGCATGCAGCTCACTACTGACTACCGCTTATGATTGACAGCTGGACTATTTGTGTACAATTCAAGTGTGTTCAGCATTTGTGGTTCTGCATATAAGGAATTAGTTATAAAATACAAAGCAAATTGTGTTTGCAGAGTCTGATCATAGTACCTTGCATATTTGTGTTTCAGCTTAGTTTCTTTTCTTTATAACATAATCTTCAAGTTACTATAGTACCTGAAGATGGAATAAACAGAGATAATTATTTCATTAATTTGGACAGAAATGAATTCATAAAGTTATCAAAGAACTATAAAAGTCCAGTAATTGGCAGCAGCAAGACTGCTTATCCAATAAAGTTTCAGTGTTTTTCTTTTTATGGTTTTGGTTTTATTTCTGTTTATTTTTTAGATGTCGTGGGTTTTTGGGTTTGTTTTTTTTTTTTACATTTTCTCTTAGCAT
>SJYC01126308.1:0-13248 GCA_006408675.1 Madoqua kirkii
TGTTACAGTTTCTCTTAGAATATAAGAAGTATCTATTCCAAGTAATATATTTGAAAATCAGTAAAATTTTTCATACAAAAGAAGTCATTAGTTCATGATTACATTTTAGCCCATGACTGTCAATCATTAAAATTCATGTTATTACAGTTATTTCTAAATTCACAAAAAGACCCCTTTGTGTGCAATGGCCTGGAGAAGTAATGTAATATATAATTATGGCCCTTCTGAAAATGCTAATTACAGGATGAAGCTAAATGTCCTCTGTACCATGACTGGAATAACCATATGACTTACTCCTATCTCATAGCTAATCAGAGATAGCTATTTGGCTTTTAGCAAAGGACCCCAGGTTGATCAACTGATTTAACTATTTTTAAATAGATTCATGTATATGCTCGATGTAACAACTCGATTATATATTTTCAGTTTTTCATATATACTTCTTCAAAACTAGTCTCTCAAATAAAATGTAAGCAGTGCACCATAAAAAGACAAATGTGAATCTGAATACTTAGGGCAAGGCTCACAAAATAATAGCTAGATAATGAAAGAAAGGACGTACTTGAAAACTAAGATAAAATAGCTACATTTGTTAAATTGAGACTCAATGGATATGAGTTTGAGCAAACCCTGGGAGATACTGAAGAACAGGGAAGCTGGGCATGCAGTTCATGGGGTCACAAAGAGTCAGACACGAGAGAGTGGCTGAACAACAACAAACTGTCGATTTGCAAGTTTGTATTAATTACTACTATACAGGAAAGTGATTCAATTATACATATACATACATTAGTTTTTTTATATTATTTTCATTATGGTTTATCCTAGGATACTGAATATAGTTCTCTGTGCTATACAGTAGGACCTCATTGTTTATCCATTCCATATACAACAAAGCTTACTTCTGCTAACCCCAGTCTCCTACTACATTTGATCATCAAAGGCACATCCCAAGCCAAAAGGAGACAATGAAAGGAAGCAAAATGATTCATCAGGAGAAACCCCTTTTGCTCAGTGTTATCTGCTCCGGACAAAGTCTATTTGTCACACTGCTTTTGGTATTAGAAGTGATGATTATATTTGTAGGCCTTTTAATTGCTATAAGATTTAATAAATTGTAATGCTGCAAACTTTATTTGTTTATTAAGACAGTCATTAATTTCAAGTAAATATGCACAGCGGGACTGGGCAGGGTATTGTCAAACAAATAGAATCTGCTTTGTTAGTGTAAGAAAATAGTTTCTCTCCAGAATCACGTTCCTCATGGTCAGTCTAGAAACTGTGATTTTTAAATGAATGCTTTGGCTTGTATAATACCTACCTTATAATTTCCAATCATCTGAATTTAGAAAATGTAAAAGAGGATTTTGGTGTCAGATTAAATCTTGTGCCGCATGTTCTGGAAGAGGCTATATGGTCCAAATCAGAGAGATTCAGTACCAGATTAATGAATGAATTAATTGGTGATTCTTAATCAACTACTACGTACAGGGGCTTCCCAGGTGGCACTAGTGGTAAAGAACCCATCCCTTAATGCCAGAGACTTAAGAAACTCAGGTTTAATCCCCCTGGAGAAGGAAATGGAAACCCACTCCCGTACTCTTGCCTGGAGGCTGCCGTTCATAGGTCACAAAGAGTCAGACACTACTGAAGCGACTGGCTCAGACAGTAAAGAATCTGCCTGCAGTATGGGAGACCCGAGTTTGATCCCTGGGATGAGAAAATTCCCCTGGAGAAGGGAATGGCAACCATGTATTCTCCAGTATTCTTGCCTGGAGAATCCCCTGAACAGAAGAGCCTGGTGGACTACAGTCCCTGGGGTCACAAAGAGTCAGACACAATTGAGTAGCTACACTTTCTTTCTACTGTGTACAGAGCACATATCAGACTTGAAAGAGGAATAAGAATCATCTCATTCAGAGTTGACAAATTTTTTCTATGACAAGTCAAATAGGACATATTTTCACTCTGTGGTCTACTTAACTCTTCTGTTTTATTGCAAAAGTAGCCAGAGATAATATGTAAGCAAATACGTGTGGCTGCATGCCAATAAAATTTTAACAAGAATAGGCAGTAGTCAGATTTGACCCCTCTGCCCTAGTCTGCCAAACTTTGAGCTAAGTAAATAGAATGGATACTCACTTTCCTTTCTAAGTTTTTAAATTTGTTTTTTAATTGGAGAAAAATTGCTTTACAACATTGTAATGGTTTCTGCCATACAGCAATGCAAATCATCCATAATTATATGTATATCATGGAGAAGGGAATGTCAACCCACTCCAGTGTTCTTGCCTGGGAAAGCCCACAGACAGAGGAGCCTGGCAAGCTACAGTCCATGGGGGTGACAAAGAGTCAGACACGACTGAACCTGCGTGAACATATGCCTACATATATCACCTCCCTCCGGAGCCCCCTTCCTACTGAGATGTTCATTGAGAGATAAATGCATAAAGAAGATGTGGTACATATATACATTGGAATATTACTCAGCCATAAAAAAGAATGAATTTGAGTCAATTCTAGTGAGGTAGATTAACCTAGAGCCTTTTATATAGACTGAAGTAAATCACAAAAGAGAATTTTATATGTTAATACCCATAGATGGAATCCAGACAAGTGATTTTGATGAACCTATTTGTATGGGAGGAATGGAGCTGCAGACACAGAGAACAGGCATGTGGGCACAGTGGGGGAAGGAGAGAGCAGAACAAATGAAGAAAACATAGACATATATATGCTGCTGCGGCGGCTGCTGCTAAGTTGCTTCCATCGTGTCCAACTATCATGTGTGAAAACAGATAGCTGGTGAGATACTCACCTTTGACATGCTGCAGACAAAAGGTTTTTTTCTGTCTTGGATGCTTGCTTTTTAACCAGCTTGTGCTCCATTGGAGAAGAACATCACTTCATAATGGGCTGGGAGGACTATCAAAAAACGAATGGTTGAAAAGTTCTTCATGATCTCCTCCTGCAAATCCCAGCCCTTGATGACCTTTTCTTTCCTGATTTAATCATGGAAACACAATCTTTGATGAGATTTCTTTTTTGTCTGCTATAAACTTTGGAAAGAATGAGAAAATTTCTAGTGCTTTCCCATAAAATCACTTGGGTTCTAATATTTATTCAAATAATACAATGTTCTAATTGAGCCTAATGAGCCTGGCATGATGGCCTTGTTTTTTAAAATCATGTGATATTCAAGGGGTTATAGTATCATTAGGGCATCCATACATACATATTAAAATATTATAAGAGAATACAGTGAAGAAAATAAAATAAGGACATTAAGACAAGGACATTGATAATTCTGTGTTGGAAATCCACTTCGTTGGAGCCACTAAGTTTGTGGCTCAACCTGACAACATTGTGTATAATCAATAAATATCTCCTGACATCCCATGCAGATTTACGGAAAAGTGAAGACAAAAGGCTGCAAACGGTGTTCTTATTTTGGCAAGTTCTTCCTGGGAATTATTTACAGTTATATCATTCTGACAAAGAAAAGGGGGATGCTAAAAGGAAGGTGAGGTTCTCTAATAATTGTAGATTATAATCATTTTTTTCTCATGGATGTGAGTTTGTTTTACTCTCTAATTTTATTGCTAGTTCATATGGCACATCTTCTGCCAGCCACTGAGCTGAGAAGCAAAGAGGATGAAAATATGGCAAGTCTGCTGAACTCTCAGATGGTATAGTGGAATCTATGCATATTAAATATAAAGTGGAAAAGAAAATCAACTTACTATTAAGAATAAATCTTTATCCAAAATATTTGGAACTTTCTGTCAAGGAGAACAGAAAAAAAGCTTTCTATCCCCAAGCAAATGCTTTCCCATAAAACCACTTGGGTTCTAATATTTATTCAAATAATACAGTGTTCTAATTGAGCCTAATGAGCCTGGCATGATGGCCATATTTTTTTAAATCATGTGATATTCTAGGGGTTTTAGTATCATTAGGGCATCCATACATACATATTAAAATATTATAAGAGAATACAGTGAAGAAAATAAAATAAGGACATTAAGACAAGGACATTGATAATTCTGTGTTGGAAATCCACTTCGTTGGAGCCACTAAGTTTGTGGCTCAACCTGACAACATTGTGTATAATCAATAAATATCTCCTGACATCCCATGCAGATTTACGGAAAAGTGAAGACAAAAGGCTGCAAACGGTGTTCTTATTTTGGCAAGTTCTTCCTGGGAATTATTTACAGTTATATCATTCTGACAAAGAAAAGGGGGATGCTAAAAGGAAGGTGAGGTTCTCTAATAATTGTAGATTATAATCATTTTTTTCTCATGGATGTGAGTTTGTTTTACTCTCTAATTTTATTGCTAGTTCATATGGCACATCTTCTGCCAGCCACTGAGCTGAGAAGCAAAGAGGATGAAAATATGGCAAGTCTGCTGAACTCTCAGATGGTATAGTGGAATCTATGCATATTAAATATAAAGTGGAAAAGAAAATCAACTTACTATTAAGAATAAATCTTTATCCAAAATATTTGGAACTTTCTGTCAAGGAGAACAGAAAAAAAGCTTTCTATCCCCAAGCCTGGATATAAAATTCAGTTTATTCTTTCCTTATTGAAACATAATATTTTAACTTGTGCCAAGCATTATATGAGTTTCCATGGGAGACTTTTTAAAATTAGGAAGAACATGTTGTATTTAACCTCCATGAGCTTATAATTTTCTTTGGTGAAACAAAACACACATAAAATAAGAAAAACATAGTCTTGTGTTTAACCACTGATACATTGCTTGTTTATATATGTATATGTATATGTATATATACATGTATATGTATATATATATATATGTTCTATTGGAGAATGCAGAGAAGTACTGTCAGATGAGTAAAAAGAGAAGATTTCATGAAACAGAGAAATGAATTCAACTTCCAATGACTGTTAGAATGAAAATACAGATAATATACAGGTCCCTAAAAGCATGAAGGGGCTTCCCTGGTGGCTCTGCCTGCAAAGCCAGAGACTTGGGTTTGATCCCGGGGTCAGGAAGATCCCCTGGAGCAGAAAATGGCAACCCACTCCAGTATTCTTGCCTGGGGAATCTCATGGAAGATGAGCCTAGCAAGCTACCGTCCTGCTGCTGCTGCTGCTGCTGCTAAGTCGCTTCAGTGGTGTCTGACTAACTCTGTGTGACCCCATAGACGGCAGCCCACCAGGCTCCCCCGTCCCTGGGATTCTCCAGGCAAGAACACTGGAGTGGGTTGCCATGGCTTTCTCCAATGCATGAAAGTGAAAAGTGAAAGGAAAGTCGCTCGGTCGTGTCCAACCACAGGGTCACAAAGCGTCAGACACAACTTAGTGACTAAAGCAACGATGACAAAAGTACAAAGAGCAATTTGGACTTGACACTTAGGTAATTGGGATCTGTTTCAGTATCCCGAAAGGGAAAGTGATCATGAACAAATTTGTATTCATTTACTTATACAATCTCAAAATTAAAAAAATATTAAATGAAAGAACTGCATGTATGTATATATGAAGTTCTCAGCATAAAATAAAACTGTGGCTGTTATTACTATCTCTTAGAATAATCTCTTCAGTTTATAGATAAGATCTCCAGGTCCCTGAATGGTGTAGTGATTTGTTCCATGTCATACAAGAGAGCTGCTTATAAGGCAGGCCTCTTTCTACTAAATCATGATTAAGAGAGATAAGCCTGGCCTGTTATGAATGGCCTTCCTGGAGTTCTACAATCTGGCAGCTTAGGCTTGATGGACTGTTTTACTGGTCTTGCATACTAACAACTTAAAAATAGATGTAGAATTTAAATGGAGAAGGAAAAGACAGCAATCTGGCTTCCACTCAGGCCAAATTCTAACCCCCAAATCCCTTTTGCCCAAGCAGATATTAACATGTTTCTATTTACGGTATTAAGCAGATTGGGTTTGAATTCTGGCTCTATCACTTAGAAAATGAGAGGCTTCTAATTTACTGAACTTCTCTGTCTCAATTTCCTTATCTTTAAAATAGAACATAGCTCATATAGATGAAAAGACTGAATTATTTGATATCTAAAAAGAGATTAGGAGAAAAACTGGCATAGAGTAGACACTCCATAAATGATAGCTATAATAATTGTCTGCCAGACTTTGCTCATTAAATTTCTTTATTTATTTTGAATCATACCTAATTCAGCATCACAGTTTCCTTGGAACTTAGAATGCTATGGAAGACAATTTGGTTGACTAGGTAGATAAGATGCATTCATTTTCTGTAGCCCATCTTGAATGCCTAGTATTATGAAATTAAAGGAGGTAAAGGAGAAAGTAGTAAAAGGCATACACAATTTTAAACAAGGACAGTGATCAAAGGAGAGGATATGAAAATAGACAAGAAATGTTAACACAGCTTTGAAAGCTGGACAGCAGATAATTGAAGTGTAATTATTAGATAACTTCCTACAGTGAGAGCTAATTTTTATCACAGAATCTGAGAAAGGATTCCCCCCAAAATGGAAGCACGAGTTACCTCTGAAAATGAGGATTAATGGATTAGGCTGAAAACAGGATGACTGAAGATTTCTCTGCTGCTGCTGCTAAGTCACTTCAGTCGTGTCCGACTCTGTGAGACCCCATAGACAGCAGCCCACCAGGCTCCCCTGTCCCTGGGATTCTCCAGGCAAGAACACTGGAGTGGGTTGCCATTTCCTTCTCCAATGCATGAATGTGAAAAGTGAAAATGAAGTTGCTCAGTCATGTCCGACTCCTAGCGACCCCATGGATTGCAGCCTACCAGGCTCCTCTGTCTATGGGATTTGCCAGGCAAGAGTATTGGAGTGGGTTGCCATTGCCTTCTCCAGTAGGAACAATTAAAATCCTTTCCTTTGTCCCGTATATCTGGGCAACCCTCAATATTCCTGTTGCCACAAAGACTTGAGAACTAACGTCCTATCTAGCCCTGCAGAAGGGCTCTGGGCACAGCAGAGTTTAAAAATTAGGACATCATGAATCCCATAGCTTTCATCAACTGACTGACCAAGTTCACTTTCTGTGTGTGCTTTTGATTGGCGGTTAATGCAACATCACCCAGTGCACAGTATTAAAACTTCTATAATTACATTTTGATTATAAATAGTACTCAATTCAAAGTTATGGCCAGTAAAAGCCTTTCAAAAATTTTTTGACCTTCTTTATTTTCTTTGATTCCAATTAATATTCGATTTCATCGGTATTTCATTCTTAGGTTCCATCAGTAATTATTGTAATAGTTGGCGATTGAATAGGATACCTCAAAGAAAGGCAGAACAGTCCTTGAGTAGAAAAGACTCATGTGCACTTTTTATCTGATACCTGGATAGTGACAGACTAAATAAGTTTGCTGGGCAAATGAGGTGGGAATTCAAATGATTGCTTTGTGGTGTTACTTCTCTAACAACCTCAGGTAGTCTCCAAGATTCTCCCTCAGCACTAGAAGCATCTGAGTTCTCTAGAAGACAGAGGAAGATAGTTGAGAGAGGGCTGGCAGATCTGGTACTGATCTGATGGTCAGGAAAAGAAGGACAGGCATCTCATGGAGAATGAAAGTCTCATCAGATCCTACATGGACAGATGTACGAACCCACTTAAGATGCATGAAAATAAGATAGAAATAGTTACATCTCAGCCCACAAAGATCCAGATAGTCAATGCTATGATTTTTACACTAGTCATGTACAGATGTGAGAGTTGGATCATAATGAAGGCTAAGCACAGAAGAAGCGATGCTCTCAAACTGTGGTGCGGGGGAAGACTCTTCAGATTCCCTTGGATAGCAACGAGATCAACCCAGTCAATCCTAAAGGAAATCAACCCTGAATATTCACTGGAAGGACTGATGCTGAAGCTGAAGCTCCAATACTTTGACCACCTGATGTGAAGAGCCGACTCATTGGAAAAGACCTGGATGCTGGGAAAAATTGAGGGCAGGAGGAGAAGGGGGTGACAGAGGATGAGACAGTTGGATGGCATCACCAGTTCGGTGGAAATAAGTTTGAGCAAACTCAGGGAGATGGGGGAAGCTTGGAATGCTGCAGTCCGTGGGGGTCACAAAAAGTCAGATACAGCTCATCGACTGAACAATAGCCCGCTCTGACCCTCCTCACCAATCATGCGCTACACGTGCGCCTTCAAGGACTTAGCTGTCTCTGAGCTGCAAAGCAGCAGCAGGGAGAAATACTGAACTAACTGAATTTAAACCTGAAAAAGAAAAATAAACTGGAATTTATTCACCAAAGTAAGGTTTCTGCATTTGGGGGTAGGGGGGGGACAGGAGTTTGAGATGGAAAACTAAATGAAGTTATATTTTTGGCAAAGTTAGATTTTTTTTTCCACTGGAAAATTCATACCCACTGGCCTTGTAACTCCTCCTCTACTTGACTTTTCCTGGAACCCATCCCACCAGGGTTGTGTTTCCTTTTCCTTCTCACTGTATTTTCTCTTTGGTGACTTAGTTTTTCACGTGATAGTAACTCCATCTCTGAGAAGATGAATCCAAACTCTCTTCATGTTTAATCTCCAGTTTCCCTTAAATTCCAGTCCAATTTCTAAGCAGTTTCTATACTCACTTCAAATGCTCTCAAGATGCCAAGTTGCTTTTCCTGTCTTGGTGCTTTCTGCTAGCCCTGCATATTCATCCTGGCCAGCTGAGACTAAATCACAGTCTTTTCCCTAGAAGGTTTCCCCTTCACTCTTGGCTCACATACACTGCTCTCTCTCCAGGACCTAGATTTCTGACTCTATGCTCTGGACTTGGCACCCTCTTCCGGCACTCTGACCTCTGCACTTCCGTGCTCTGCACTGAGTTCCTGCCTAATTGCCAGGCTCGCTGGCTCCCTCAGGTTTGTACTACACCGTGGCTGCAAGTAGTCTTCCCCGCTCCTTTCGATCCCACTGGAGGCGGGTAAATCCTGCCGTGCATAGCCCCCTTGTGTGCCATCCTCCCAAGTCCCCCATCTTGGAATTCCCTTCAGAAACTTTCTCCTCAGAAACCTCTCTCTCTTATTCAGTGCCTACTTGTTGTCTTGTGTGCCTGGTCAGGCACTTCAGTTGTGTTCAATCCTTTGCGACCCAATGGACGGCAGCCCACCAGGCTCCTGTCCTTTGGATTCTCCAGGCAAGGATGCTGGAGTGGATTGCCATGCCCTCCTCCAGGGGATCTTCCCTACAGAGGGAATGAACCTGTGTCTCTTATGTGTCCTGCACTGGGAGCTGGGTGCTTTACCACTAGCGCCGTCTGGGAAACCCCCTTGGAGTCTTAAGTGCTCATAATTCGGTCTTCTAAGTGTACTTAACATTGGCTTCTTCCTTTGCATTCTCATTACCCTCACCCTACTGTTCATCTTTTGTTAACTGAAATGGCATCTTTCCTGGTTGCGCCACTTACAAGTCTCCACCCAGGAAATACAAGATGTACTGCTATATGAACAGTCTTCCTAGAATGTTCCTATTTATTCTCAATCTTGTTCTTTAAAAGATTTATGTGGAAAATCAAAACAAAACATTATTCTTTTCCATTCACCTTCAATGACTCCCCATTGTCCACAAACAAAATCCAGACACCACCTGTTTTTATAACCTCATGCTCACCGTGTCTCCTTGAGTCTAATTTTTCAGGTCTACTATACCCTTCACCATATACAATCTAATGTACTTCTCTGTTTCTAAATATTTATCCTCCTTTTCTACTTTTCAAAAAGCTGTTCCTCCCATGTCTGCCTATCAAAACTTTCCCCTCCTTTTATATACAGTACAAGTGTCCCTTCCTTCTTGAAAGCTTTTTTGATCCTATAGTCATAATTAAACTTATTAACACATGTATGTGCAATCTAGAAAAAGTGGTACAGATTACCCTATTTTCTGGGCAGGAATAGAGACTAAGATGCTGAGAATGAGTGTGGGTACTCGGATGGGTGAGAAGGAGAGGGTGGAACGAACTGAGTGAGTAGCACTGACTTCTATACACGACCATTTGTAAAATATATAGCTAGTGAGAACTTACTGTATAGCACAGGGAGCTCAGCTCAGTGCTCCATGATGACCTAGAGGGCTGGGACAGGGGTGTTCAAAGGGAGGGGACATGTGTATACATATAGCTGATTCATTATTGTACAGCAGAAACCGACGCAACATTGTAAAGCAATTATTGTGTTCTTCAGTGACCCCGTTGTGTCCGACTCTTTGCAACCCCATGGACTGCAGCATCTGAGGCCTCTCTGTCCCTCACCATTTCCCAAAGTCAGCCCAAGTACATGGCCATTGCATCAGTGATACCATCCAGTCATCTCACCCTCTGATGCCCTCTTCTACTTCTGCCCTGAATCTTTCCCAGCAACAGGAACTTCTCCAATGAATCAGCTGGTTGCATCAGATGACCAAGATATTGGATTTTCAACTTCAAATTGCACATTATTTTACTCAAAAATAAAAAGTTACCTGAATTGCTTTTCCTGCTTAACCTGAACTTTCTGTATACCTTTACCCAGCATGGATCACACTTTAACTGACAGAGAATTTATTCACTCATGTCTCCATCACTAGATTATTGTTTCTTTTAATGATAATACCCATGTTTTTCCCATGACATTTAAGAGTGTGCCTAGCACATAATGGTGTCCAGTAGATGTATGTTGAATTCAGTAAAATAGAATTGCAGAAATATACCAGTAAAAAACACTCAGTTCAGTAACTCAGTCATGTCCAAATCTTTGCAGCCTCATGAACTGCAGCACACCAGGCCTCCCTGTCCGTCACCAACTCCCAGAGTTCACTCAAACTCACGTCCATCGAGTCGGTGATGCCATCCAGCCATCTCATCCTCTGTTGTCCCCTTCGCCTCCTGCCCCCATTCCCTCTCATGATCAGGGTATTTTCCAGTGAGTCAACTCTTTGCATGAGGTGGCCAAAGTATTGGAGTTTCAGCTTTAGGTCAGTCCTTCCAATGAACACCCAGGACTGATCTCCTTCAGAATGGACTGGTTGGATCTCCCTGCAGTCCAAGGGACTCTCAAAAGTCTTCTCCAATACCACAGTTCAAAAACATCAATTCTTTGGTGCTTAGTTTTCTTTATAGTCCAACTCTCACATCCATACATGACCACTGGAAAAACCACAGCCTTGACTATACGGATCTTAGTTCGCAAAGTAATGTCTCTGCTTTTGAATATGCTGTCTAGGTTGCTCATAACTTTCCTTCCAAGGAGTAAGTGTCCTTTAATCTAATGGCTGCAATCACCATCTGCAGTGATTTTGGAGCCCCAAAAAGTAAAGTCAGCCACTATTTCTACTGTCTCCCCATCTATTTGCCATGAAGTGATGGGACCAGATGCCATGATCTTCGTTTTCTGAATGTTGAGCTTTAAGCCAACTTTTTCACTCTCTTCTTTCACTTTCATCAAAAGGCTTTTTACTTCCTCTTCACTTTCTGCCATAAGGGTGGTGTCATCTGCATATCTGAGGTTATTGATATTTCTTCCAGCAATCTTGATTCCAGCTTGTGCTTCTTCCAGCCCAGCGTTTCTCATGATGTACTCTGCACAGAAGTTAAATAAGCAAGGTGACAATATACAGCCTTACTGTACTCCTTCTCCTATTTGGAACCAGTCTGTTGTTCCATGTCCAGTTCTAACTGTTGCTTCCTGACTTGCATACAGATTTCTCAAGAGGCAGGTCAGGTGATCTGTTATTCTCATCTCTTTCAGGACTTTCCACAGTTTCTTGTGATCCACACAGTCAAAGGCTTTGGCATAGTCAATAAAGCAGAAGTAGATGTTTTTCTGGAACTCTCTTGCCTTTTTGTTGGTCCAGCGGATGTTGGCAATTTGATATCTGGTTTCTCTGCCATTTCTAAAACCAGCTTGAACATCACGGTTCACGTATTGCTGAAGCCTGGCTTGGAGAATTTTGAGTATTACTTTACTAGCGTGTGAGATGAGTGCAATTGTGCAGTAGTTGAGCATTCTTTGGCATTGCCTTTCTTTGGGACTGTAATGAAAACTGACCTTTTCTAGTCCTGTGGCCACTGCTGAGTTTTCCAAATTTGCTTGCATATTGAGTGCAGCACTTTCACAGCATCATCTCTCAGGATTTGAAATAGCTCAACAGGAATGCCATCACTTCCACTAGCTTTGTTCATAGTGATGCTTTCTAAGGCCCACTTGACTTCACATTACAGGATGTCTGGCTCTAGGTGAGGGATCGCACCATCATGATTATCTTGGTTGTAAAGATCTTTCTTGTACAGTTCTTCTGTGTATTCTTGCCACATCGTCTTAATCTTCTGCTTCTCTTAGGTCCATACCATTTCTGTCCTTTATTGTGCCCATGTTTGCATGAAATGTTCCCGTGGTATCTCTAATTTTCTTGAAGAGATCTCTAGTCTTTCCCATTCTGTTCTTTTTCTCTATTTCTTTGCATTGATCGCTGAGGAAGGCTTTCTTATCTCTCCTTGCTATTCTTTGGAACTCTGCATTCAGATGCTTATATCTTTCCTTTTCTCCTTTGCTTTTCACTTGTCTTCTTTTCACAGCTATTTGTAAGGTCTCCTCAGACAGCCGTTTCGCTTTTTTGCATTTCTTTTCCATGAGGATGGTCTTGATCCCTGTCTCCTGTACAATCTCAGGAACCTCTGTCTGTAGTTCATCAGGCACTCTACCTATCAGATCTAGTCCCTTAAATCTCTTTCTCACTTCCACTGTATAATCACTATCTGTGCTTAAATCCAACTGCTCACCCTCTCTAATCTTCCTTCTTCCATTCTGCTTGTACAGTTGCATTGAGCTAAGAAAAAGGTATACACATGTTTAGGTTTCTTGCCTTTAAGGCATAGTCCCAGAACTATCAGCCAATCAAGTCAAGTAGGTACCACTAACATAGAGCCCCAAGAAGTGGCATCTGCTCTCCAAAGGTACCACATAGTAGCACTTTCAGAGAGAAGCTATTCACTTAGTCTAATTATTTATCTGTAAAGAAGGAGTATACTCATAATCTTTATATTTAGGATGATTTCATTATGTTCTGACATTCATTCCAAAGAGACCTCAAGAGAATTTGTGGCTGTCTCTTATACACATCTCCAAAGTATTGGAGTTTCAGCTTTAGGTCAGTCCTTCCAATGAACACCCAGGACTGATCTCCTTCAGAATGGACTGGTTGGATCTCCCTGCAGTCCAAGGGACTCTCAAAAGTCTTCTCCAATACCACAGTTCAAAAACATCAATTCTTTGGTGCTTAGTTTT